>JAADWT010000852.1:0-13748 GCA_023336285.1 Pythium grandisporangium
CCCCCCCCCCCCCCCCCCCGCTCCAGGCCAGGCAAGAGAGTTGGTCTATCCAGCAGCGGAGGAAGGAACGCTGGCGACGCGCCAGGAAAACCCCACACAAACACTCCCCCCACCGCGTCCACATCCCGGTAACGCGCCATAGCATCCACACCCGTTGGGGTTGCTCGAGTCTAACGCACCATGATGCGCGCCAAAGCCGCCATGGGGTTCAAGAGCGTGCGCCGCGTGGAGGTCAAGGCGGAGACGACGACGCCCGGCGAGGTGCGGACCACGACGGACGCCAATGGCATGCGCGTGAGCACGAGCCGCGCGCGCCGCACGCTACCCAAGCTCGAGTTTGTCGTGGAAGAAAACGGCGCACTGCTGCACGGGCCACAACGTGGACTCTTCCCGTATTACTCGACCAACGCGTACTATCACCCGGAGACGGCGGCGGCGGCGGCCGCGGCCGCGACGACCGTGGCCACCACGACGGTCACGGCCGCGTCCGCGAACGCCGTGGCCGCTGTGGCCGCGGCCACTGTTGCCGCCTCCTCTGTGTCCACTGATGTGACCGTGGGTGCCACTGAGGCGTCGCCCATCCCGCCGTCCTCACCGATGCGGTCTAACGCGTCGAGTGTGTCTCTTAGCAGCATGAACCTGCGCGAGTTCCCACCCCGTCTATCCGCTGACGTCACCATGGAACAGTCTCCTCCGTCCCCAGCTGCAGAGGCCGCCGGAGCGAACCGGTTAGACCAGGGTGAACCAGCCGCAGCTGTGACCGTGGCTCCTCCGCGCCGCAGCTCCACTGGCACGCTGAACGTGGCCGCTGAGCGGCGGCCCAGCGCCACGTCGTCCGCGTCCACGTCCACATCCACATCCACATCCACATCCACGTCCACATCGCCCGTGCGGCCGGCACCGATGAAAGACTGCGTGCTCAATGACACGCGCGCGACCACGCTGGCGATCAAGTACGACGACCACGTGGGACGCTTTGTGTGTGGCTCGTCGATCGAGCGGTTCTCGGGCCACACGGGTGTATGCCGCGTGCTGGGCAGCAAGAAGTACCCGATCATTCCGCACAACCTTCAAATCGGGGATCTGCTCCGCATTGGCTCGGTTGGGCTCGTGGTCTGTGAATTAAACCGTGGCCCGACCGAGGAGCACGACCTCGAGGCGCTCACGGAGCGAGAGTACCAATTCATCAAGGAAAACTACCTCAGTGCACCTCTACAGCAAACGTTCCGCCCCACGGACCCACGAACCGCGTCGTCCGCTGACGGTGGGGACGGTGTGGACGGTGTGGACGAGGAGGAGGATGAAGACGAAGACGGTCGCAGGCTCAAGCTGCGCGCTGGTGAGACCTCGGACGAGGGCGAATCCGAGGAAGATGGCCAGAAGCGGCTGAGCGAGGAGGAAGACGGTGGTGAGGACGGCAATGGCCACGAAACCTCGGGTGCCGCCCGGCCACGAACCAAGCTGGGTGTTGTGGGTGGCCGTGAGAAGCGGCTGTGTTATATTTGCTACGATGGTGACGAAGACCCGGAGCAGAACCCGCTGGTGGCGCCCTGCCACTGCAAGGGCGACACCAAGTACGTGCACCTTGAGTGCCTGCAGCGCTGGAACAATAACCTGGATGCCGAGGGCGGGGGCAACCCGAATCATAAGATGTGTGCCGTGACCAACACGGACGGACTGGACGTGTGCAGCATCTGTAAGGGCACGTACCTGACCAGCGTCAAGCTGGAGGATGGCCGTGTGGTCTCGCTCATGGCCAAGAAACTGGCACCTCCATACGTTACGTTTGCGGTCGTGACCCAGCACGAGACGCGCAGCCGCTCCACGGCGCTGACCAACACGCGGTTCCAGCTCAGCTTTGCCAAGTACGTGGTGGTGATGTGTGGACATGGATGTGGATGTGGATATGGATGTGGATAGACGGTGTGGACTAACTGGATGAGGTATGTGTGTGTGTGGCTGGTTGCCAATGGTGTGGCTGAATAGCATTCCGCGGGGGCAGCAGTACCTGACGATTGGCCGCTCGACGACCAACAACATGACGCTGCGCTACCGCACAGTGTCGCAGCTGCACGCCAAGGTCAAGTTTGAAGATGTAAGTGGATGCGTGTGCCGTGGCGTTGCCGTTCCATGAGGTGTGGGGATGTGGATTGTGTGGATGGAAGGATGGAAGGGATGGTGGATCCAACTGACCCTGCTTGTCTTCTCTGCCTCTGTCTCTCTGTCTCTGTGGCTGCAGAACAACTTTTACATGTACGACGCGTCGTCATCGAACGGCACGATGCTGTTCCTGAGCAAACCACTGGAACTGGAGTGGAACAAGGCCATGCACGTCAAGATTGGGCGCACGATCCTCACGCTCAAGTCCAAGAAGCGCTGGAAGTGGTCGGGCGGCAACGGCAACGGCGACAGCAGCGAGGACGAGGCCTACACCACGCCCACACCGCGGGCATCACGGTCCGTGTCGTTGCCGGCCGACGTGGACGGTGGCCACGCGCGGTTGGCGGCCACGGCGTGGCCCGCGACGGCCATGACCACCAGTGAGGATGCCGTCACGGCCACCATGGCCACAGGACCAGCCAGAGTGCTAAGTGACCCAAGCGCCGAGCTGCTGGCGTCCTCGTACGCGCCGGCGCTGCGGCAATCGCTCAGTCGCTCGCTGTCGTCGGGGCGCGCGCCCTATCCGTCGCAGATGTTTCACCGTGCGCTGGACTCGCCGCCCTCGGACCTGGAGATGGAGCCGATCGAACTGGTGGCCAATGCGGCGGCAGCGGTGGCCTCAAGCTCGACCTCGGCCTCGGCCTCGGCCTCTGGGAATGCATCGCGCCGCTCAGTGGCCACGCCACGGTACCTGGACCGCCACGAGTCGGCGGGTGTGGACTTTGCTGACCGCCTGGCACAGCTCACGCTGGGCAGTCCGCAGTACGTGGACCGCCTGTCGGCCCCGGATCGCCTGGACTAGGTGGACGAGAAGCAGACGCCGAAGCCGAAGCGAGAGTGAACACGACAGTGAGAATGAGTGTCAGTGAGCGCGTGAGAAGGAGACGAGGAGGCGGTGGTCATGGTGATGGTGGCCCATGGACGGCGAGTGGACGAATCTGAGCGCGGCGAGCATTGCGCAGTCCCCTTCGTCCACACCAAGGCAAGGAGGCAGGCAGACAGACAAGCAGGCAGCAAAACCAGCAGTGAGCCGCAGGAAGTGCCGTGGTGGAGCAGTGCCGCAGTGGAGCAGTGGGCATGAGCGCGTGCGTGGCTGGGGTGGCGTCGGTGCCCCATGGAGTGAAAGTGGAAAAGCAAAGCGTGCAGAATATATTTAACTGAATTACTGACGCCTTCCGTGTCTACCGCCTGCAGCATGCGCCGTGATGTGGCTGGGGCTGTAGTAGTGGCTGTAGTAGTGGCTGTGGCTGTGGCTGTGGCTGTGGCTACAGCCGCGGCGGGTGGCCCGTCCAGAAGTCGGTGTGCTTGGCGCTGGCCGTGGCCCCGCCGCCGACGAGTTCCTTCCAGCTCTCGTGGGTCTGGTGGATCACGTCCAGCGCAAAGTCGCGGGGCATGGCGCGGCCATCAAACGCAAACTCGCTGGCGCGCTTGCCGTCGGGCAGCTTGTAGTCACGGAACCAGCGGTGGATGTCGTCCACCGCACCATGCAGAGGCGTGTGCTGCAGGTCGGCCACGTCGTGCACGTGCTTGGCCAGCGGATCGTTTACGTTGATGGCGATGATCTTCCAGTCCGTCTCGCCATCGTCAATCATGGCCAGCACGCCCAGCACCTTGACCGGGTACACGTCTCCCACGGCGGCCATACGACTGCCAATCTCGACCACATCCAGAGGGTCATTGTCGCCACCGCACTTGGTGTCCTCGTCCACATGGTCCGGGTCCTCCCACGTCTGTGGCAGGCAGCCATAGTTCACGAGCGAGTCGTAGTGGTAGAAGCGTGGCTGGCCACTGCGCAGCAGGTCCTGACGGATCGGGTTAAACTCCTCGTGGCCCGCGATCTCGAGCTTGGCGCGTGCACCGCGTGGGATCTCGGCCACAAACTGGCACACGGCGTGGCTGGCGGCCTCGTGGACGTGTGGATGGTCGTCATGGGACGCCTGCGCGAAGAGCGGGATGTGGTGCCACGGCGATTGCTTGCGGCCCAGCGCGTCGTAGAAGAAATAGCGACAGTCGGGTGTCTCGGGTTGGCCCTCGCGGCGCACCGTGTGCTGCGGAGGGGGGTAGCAGTGGGGGATGTGAGTGGACGCAGATGTGGACGCGGAGTGGTGAAGTGGATGGTGCAAGTTGGACGTACCATGAAGCGAGCGGTAACGGTGGACGGCGCCATGGTGCGCAGGTGGCCGCTGCGCGGACGCATGGCTGCGGCAGTGGCGGTGGCGGTCGTGATCATCAAGCGCATGACGGAGGAAGTGATGCGCGATCGAAAGATGGTTGTAAACGGTGGACGCGTTGTGGATGGCAGTGGGGCGGTTACTGGACGGATACGCACCGTGTTTTGATCCTCAAGGATGCGCAAGAGATAGTCGAAAATACGAAAACGGGTGAATAGAAATATAGAAGCGGATAGATCGTCACGGGCAAGCCGACAGTATTCTTCGAGAAATTCATTTTGAGAGGTTGCCGACGGTTTAGACGTGCCGACCGGTTATAGGGACACGGTTTAAAATTTGAAAACGCAGGTTGGTTGGGGTGGGGTGGGGGGAGCAGCCCTAATTTCACTTCACCTTTCACATCCACTTGCCCGATAGACCGCTGCACTTGGCCAAGTTCTGAACCTCACGAAAACACACCCCCACGCGCCAACCCGTCCACATCAACGGCCTACGGATCTCGGCATGGCCACGTCCACCGCAGCGGCTCCACCGCTGACCCCACCGTCCCGCATCAGTGGTGTGGACGCCCACTACTACCAGACCCCCGTACGAACGTACTCACCGCCGCCACCGCCACCGCCACCGCCAGCCACAGCCACAGCAACGGCCACAACCGCAGAACCCATCACCCCCGCGGAAAACCTATCGGGCACCACGATGGAAGAATACACGGTGGACGCCGCGGCTGAAGTCAACCACGCGTCCAGTACAGCCAACCGAGTGGACGCGGTCCCAGCGCCAGCACCACCGACAGCAGCAGCGCCTGTGGCCCACGAGGAGGACGACGACGAGTTTGCATTCAACGCGCCGTCGTATTACGACCTCAAGCACCCGGAACGAGAGCAGCAGTACGTGAACAACGCGGATGGGTACTTTTTCACAACAGATACGACGCCGCGGACGAGTTTGACGAGCCCGAGTCCGATCGGTGTGGACAGTGTGGACGCGGCGCCGCAGTTCCCGTTTTCGGCTCCACCACCTCCACCACCACAGCAGGTGCTCGTGGGGGAGCCACACGGGTCGTCCTCGTCCACGCACGTGCCCTCGATGCGTGAGAGATCGTATCCACAGTCTTCGCCGTCACCAGCGATATCCACAACGCAGATCCCGTACGGTTCGTACCGACAGCCACACACGGAGATGGCGGACAGTGAGGACACGGATATGAGCATGACGGATGACACGTTGGGTGGCCACGGTACTCCGTACTCACCCGACGAGAGTATGGCCGCTGTGGACGAGGATGACCACATGAGCGACAACGAGGTGCCGTCCTTCGCGTTCCCCGCGCCCGGCTCGTCATCCACACGACGCCCCGCATCCGCCGTGTCGTCCTCCAACGGGTCGGCAACCTCGTCCACCGTCAGCGCGCCGTCCCAGCATCTCATGCGGCCCACACAGGCATTCCTACGGCGCATGGCGGCCGAGCAGGCACGCCGCGAGCAGGGTCACACGGTGGACACGCAGCCACAGCAGCAGCCACCGTTACAGCAGCCACCGTCGCGCGCGTCGTCCTCCCGGCTGACAAACCCACGCAGTCCACGGCTCCACACCCGTCACAAGGCGCAGCAGCGCCACTCGAGCGAACCCAAGCTGAGCAGCACCTCGCGCGAGCTGCAGCAGATCCGAGAGGAGAAGCTACGTCTGCAGATTCAAACTATGAAGATCCGCGAGTACCACGAGCGCATGAAGGCGCAGCGTGTAGCCACGAACGTGCACCAGCGGTCCACCAAGCAGCTCACGGTGCCGCAGTCGCCACACCTGTCGGTCCACCAGCGGAGCCGCACGGCTGTGGACGGTGCGGATGGTGCCGAGTCCAAGGGGCCACACAGTGGCTCAATCCGTGCCGACCAGTTGCTGTCCCGCGACTACACGTTTGGGAGCGCGCCCTCGTCCTCATCCTCATCCACAACGGGTGTGGCCCACGCGCCCAAGTTTATGACGGCCGAACGGGCCGCACGCCGCTCCCAACACGAGCCACAGCAGCCGGCGGCCGAGACGTCCGCTCCGGATTACAGCAAAATGCGCGTTAATGGCATCACGCGGGTACGTTCGGTCCACATCAACTGAACAGACTGTGGCCATATCCAACAGCCACAGCCACAACCTGCCCGTCCATCCGTCCACACATTGTCTAACTTTTTTTTTTTAATGCGTGGTTCTATAACTTTTGTGTGTGTGGCCAGCCCATGTCGCCACAGCTTGCGACAAACCGCCGTGCGGCCCAAGCGGCCACGTATCGCCACCCACCTGTGGCCAAGGATGCGGACGATGAAGAGCTGGCCCACAAGTTCCATGCGCGGCCCGTGGACAAGCGCATCTTCGAGGCCGCGCCCGTGGTGCGGGACACGGCCACCTCGCGCTCGCGGTCCATTGCCACGGCCGCGGCCATTGCGGCCGCTGAGGCCGCCGCTGCCGAAGTGGATCGCCTGCGGCAGCAACGCCAGCAGCGTCGCGCCGCGAGCCATCCACGCGGTGGCTCGGCCTCGTCCACAACGTCGTCCACCTCGGGTCCACGTCGCCCCGTGGTGCCCGAGACTCCGCCGCTGCGCAGTCTGTACCGCCATCAGCTCTACCAGGAGAATCTCAAGCGCAAGCAGCAGGCCGAGCACGAGGAACAGAGGCGTCGGCGCGAGTTCCACGCGCAACCGATCCGCACGACCACACACCCGCTCCGGTTTGAAGGCTCGAAGAAGCCACTGACCGAGGTCGTCCCCTTTGCGTTGCGCAGCGAGGCGCTCCACGAGCGTGCGCAGGAGCGACTGGAGCGTCGTCGCCGGGAGGAAGAGCAGCGTGCGTTGGCCTCGATGCAGTTTCGTGCGCAGCCCATGCCTGTGGCCAGTAGTGGATTCAGTGCCGGTGGAAGCGGCGGTGGTGGTGGCGGTGGTGTGGCCGCACCGGCTCGGCCGTCCACACGCGCGGAGGCGCCGCTGTTGGCCTCGGACCGACGGGCGGCCGAGCGAGCTGCTTATGATGCGGCCGAGCGCGCACGTCGTGCCCAGGAGGAGGCCGCGAAGCAGCAGCGTGAGGAGGAGAAGAAACGACGAGAGGAGGAGGAGCTGAAGAAGCTGCGGCGCGAGCAGCTGACGTTCCACGCGCGGCCGGCGCCCGGCAGCGGCCACGGGTTTGAGCTCAAGCCAGCCTCCAAGCCGCTCACGCAACCCGAGAGCCCGTTCTTCCAGGCCAAGCGACGCGCCCACGCGGCCGCGATGGCTTCGACCTCGGCCACACGCTCGGCCACGGGCTCGGTCGTGGACAGCGAGGGCGTCAGCGTCAAGAGCGGTGAAGCTGGTGGTCGTGGGTCCGTCTCGGCAGCCTAGGAGCGGTAGGAGTAACGAGATGACGGTGCTGATGCTGACGCTGTACTTTATTATATATCCCTCCCATTCAGATGTGTGTGTTGACGGGCTGGTGTTGGGTGGGCTGCCTCTTTTCTCAATGTGGATCTCGATTGCTCCGTGTCTATGACTGTCTGCGTATGGCCAGCTCGAGAAAGGAACGATCAATTTGTGTGACTGTGTGATCCTGCCTGTGGACAGGACGCGGACTGGAAAGAGCAGTCTGTGGATTGAAGCCTATGCAGGCGCGGGAGGGGTCCGTCCTGCGGTCAGTTGTCAAAGTACTAGCGAGTAGAATGACGCAGAGACGATGGTGGACGCTTGTAGCGGTGTCGTGTCTTTGGCTGTGGCTGTGGCTGGACGTACTGTGTGCTCGATGGCTGGAGCTGGTGGATGCCGCGGACGACGATCTGGTGGCCGCGCTGGCCACGTTCCTGGATGTGGATGCGCTTGGGGACGAGATCCAGACCACCTTCGAGCGAACGCAACAGCAGACTGCGGACGAGCGTGTGGATGATGTGGATGGCAGCCACGCGGCAGCCCCGGTGGACACAGCGCTCCCGCTGTCCTCGAAGGAGCTGGGTCTCCTGCTGGCGCTATACCAGCGCTGCGGTGGCCACCGGTCGGAGATGATGCTCTCGTGGTGCACGGGGCTGAGTGCGAACGGCACGACGCTGGGCCGCGAGGACCAAGATGTGGACGAGGAGCTGGAGGCGCCGTGGACACTGTGTCCACCGGGCGTGCGGACGCACCCGTGCACTGGCCGTGTCATGGCGGTGGATGGCGTCCACAGCGCCACCCACATGGCGTACCTGTGGCCCTGGGAGGGCATCAAGTGTGACCCCCTCACCGACCCGACCACGGTCACACACATGTACGTGGACGACAGTGTAGAGGAGCGGAGCTAACAAGAGGAGAGGAGAGGAGGAGGAGGAGGAGGAGGGGGACGCTGATTGGCCTGTGAGGTGTGGGGTGCTTGTGTAGTTATTTGCCCGATCAGAAGCTCTCGTGCCGCCTGGAGGAGCTGGACTTGAGCTTCATGCCGTCGCTGGAGCAGCTGTACGTGCCTCCTTTGTGGCTGGCTCCCCATTCAGACACGACTGATGCTCTCTCTCTCTCTTTCTCTCTCTACTTGCGGTGGTGGCTGACGTCAATCGGTATTGTAGTGATCTGTCCCGGAACGAGCTACACGGCCCGTTCCCATTGTGGCTGGGCCAAATGGCCGTGCTCCGCCTTCTCAACCTGCGCGAGAATGCCCTTCAGGGCGAGATTCCGCTGTCGTTTGCCGACAACACGATGCTCGAGGTCCTGTACGTGGCGTCGTCTCGATCCTGGAGGAGGCTTGCGCCCCTTCTTTAGAGGACTGGCTGATTGATTCCCTCCTCCTCCTCTTCCTCCCTGTTATTGCACAGGGATCTAGCACACAACCGTCTCAATATGCGCTCCATGTCCATCTTCCGAGTGTTCTCACGACTGCGGCATCTGTACGAACGCTGGGAGTGGTCGATAGATGACTACCGGCTTGAACATAGGCTTGAGCTTGGGTATAGCTGTCGAGAGCCCCCCTCCGTCGCTGACCGTGAGTCTGTGCGGATCTATGTGTGGTGCCATGTCTAGCGATCTGGCCGAGAACGAGTTCGCCACTGAGCTACCCCTCGATTTCCTCCGTAGCCAGTACCTTGAGTTCGTGTACGTTCTACGGAAGGAAGCCTTCCACTGCTGACTGGACAGTGAGTGATTGCCATGGAGGCTAATAACCCTTGCAACATGCTGTAGCAACCTGAGCTCCAACGCGTTCCATGGCTCGCTGCCCCACTGGCCCGAGTTCCCGTATCTGTCCGTCCTGGATATCTCACACAATCAGCTGCATGGGGCTTTGCCCTGCGACCTGGCCGCGTGGGGCCGCTTGGACCGAGCCAACCCTCATCAGGAGTCTCGCCTGCAAGTGCTGTATGTACTGCTGCTGCTGCTGCTGTTGTTCCTGCTTGTGGCGGTCGATGGCGAAGAAAATTAACTGGCGGTGTGGACGGTGTCTAACGTTGTGTGTGTGTGTCTGGGTGGAAACGTACCCCACCCCACCTCATCAGGGACGTGTCGTATAACTCCCTCTGGGGTACGCTGCCCTACATCGCCAACCTGACGCGTCTGCGCCGCTTGTATGTGGCGATCTCGCTTTTACAGACCAACGAGAGGGTACCAGTGCTTGCAGTGAGCTGACTTTGAATCTGTGGCGTGCTGCGTGGGTGGTTACAGTGCGGTGCAGTACAACAAGCTGGAGGGTGAGGTTCCTGCGCTGCCACCGACTCTGTACGTGCTGACCAGGCCCCAGCAGGCCGCACAACGAATCCAAAAGCTCTGAGCTTGAGCCTAACCGAGTTTCTCTCTCTCTCTCTCTGTTGTCGTACATGTGTAGACTGGCACTTGGCCCAGCCGAGCTGGTCGCCAGCCTGGCCGGGAACACGTTCTCGTGTCCATTGCCAGCCGCCGTCATATCGACGCTCGGTAACTGGTCGCAACTGGTGACCTGTTCCTGCGGCGCTGGTCGCTGGGCGTCACCCGCGCAGTCGTCACCACGATCCCCATCACGCATCACGAGGACCATTACGACTATGACTGCGGCGCATGCCCACGCGGGGGCCTGCCGCAAGTGTACCCCCGGCCAGTACAGCAACGCCACGACCAGGTTCCAGTGCCGCCCGTGCCCCACCGGGTTCCACACGACCCCAGGCTCGGAGGAGGACGGGTACGGGGCGACGCAGTGTACCCCGTGTACCCCCGGGTCGTTCGCGACCACCACGGGCACACCACGATGCGGGTTATGCCCGCCGGGTACGTTCACGGCGCTCGAGGCGCAAGTCAAGTGTACCCTCTGTGCGCCCGGGTCCGTCGCTGCATTCGCTGGCGCGACCCAGTGTACCCTCTGTGGCCCGGGGACGTTCTCGTCCGTGGACGGAGGCGTGCGATGTCAGCTCTGCCCCGCTGGCTCGTACGCGCCACGACGTGGAGAGCGACACTGTCGGCCGTGCCCCGTGGGTACGTTTCAGACCAGCGCGGGGGCGCCATCGTGCACCGCGTGTCCCCTGGGGTACATTGCGCCGTACCCGGGTCACCGCGAGTGTACCCCTTGCGCGCGTGGCTCGTACTTCCACGCCACCACGCGGGCGTGTCGGGTGTGTACCCCTGGTACGTTCACGGACCGAGTAGCCCAGTTGCAGTGCCTAGCCTGCGCCCCCGGGACCGTAACGGCGGGCGATGGCGGCGCTACGCGATGCGAGCCTGCGCTCGGACCGGGGTACGCCGGGTACGGCCGTCGCCATGCACCCTCGAATATTAGTACCACCACGAGGACGAACGTGACGCAGTGTACCCCGGGTACATTTAATGATGGACGGTTCCTGAGCTGCCAGCCGTGTCCAGCCGGCTTGATTGCACGTGGCGCTGGCGCACGGGTGTGTCAGCCGTGTCCACGTGGCTCGTTCAGTGCGGTGGCCACCGGCGGGACGGAGTGTACCCTTGCCGGGCTCGGAGAGTACGTTCCGGAGGAAGGCACCTGGGGGTACGCGAGGGTATGCCCCCCGGGTACGTTTTCGGGGACTCGTGGCGCGGCTACATGCCGTCCGTGTCCACAGGGGGCGGTGACGACCGTGGTCTCGGGGGCCACGGCGTGCACGAGACCTGTGGATGGCGAGGTGCTGGCGTCCACACGGTGGCCCCGCGTGGAGCTGCGGCTGGTGGGCGTGGGTGCGGCCGCACGAACGACCACACTGCAGTATCAGGAGGAAGTGGTGCGCGTGTGGACACTGGCACTACGCACACTAGATGTGGACGATGTGCAGACCCATGTATTGGACGTAACCGCGCTCGGGCCACACCGTGATGGCATCCGCGTCGAGCTTGCGCTGGAGACCGTGGTGCAGTCAGCACCGTGGTCGAAGAATGCGGAGGAGTCTGCATTGGACACTGTGGCCGACTGGGTGGATGGCCGTCATGCTAATGATTCCAGCGACGATGGCGCGGCCACACACGAGCATCGATCGCCAACTCAGCGGAATGCCATGGACGTGGTCCAGACGCTAGCGTTCCAAGAGGCGTTGGCGATGCAGCTGGAGCAGCTGGCGCGTGGGCCACAGCGGATCGCACTGGCAGTGGCCCCCAGTCGAATGGCTGTGGATCTGTTGCCGTCCGCGCTGCAGTGGACGCGTCCGGTCAAGTGTCCACAGGGGACGCACTTTATCAACGTTGAGGGTGATGGTGATGATGGTCGTGCTTGTGAGCCATGTCCGGCCGGTTGGTTCGCTGCGGCGGAGGGCGCGCTGCAGTGTGAGCCATGCCCTGGTGGTTTCTACGCGGATGCTCGGGGGATGGCGCAGTGTAGGCGCTGTGAGTGGGGGCGCGGGTCATTGGCGGGCGCCACCGCGTGCCGCACATGTTCCTTGTGGGCGAGGCAGTGCGATAGTTTTTGGAGCAATCTCGTGATCACGGTCCTGCTGGGGGCTGCGCTCTGCGTCAAGGTGTGGATGCATGGCCGCCGTCTTTGGGGCAGTGGTGCTGGCTCCGGGCAGGGCATACAGCAGCGCAGCGAGCGCATGGCGCTGGTGGCGGGCATCCGCACGTTTGGCCGCATGGGGCCACGTGTGCGCTACGCCGCCATGGGCGCGGTCTCGGCCGAGACCATGGTTACGTCCACACGAATGAATGAAAGGCCCGCGGCCGCGTCCACATTGTCGCCCACATCCACACAGACAACTGTGACTGCATCATCTGCCAGACACTGGTCGTAAGCACTCGGTTTTGGATTGGATGCTGTCCCTTCAAGATCGACCGGATAGGTGGCTGGTAGAGGTATACGTATAGTACACGTGGAGCCGGACTATGTATACATCCCGAGACGGGGGGAGAGGAGTACAGTAGCTCCCCCAACCCAATCCCTGTGAGAAACAAAACGCGGTGGTAAATAAAACTGACGCGGGTTACGGAAAACAGTACATCAGGTTTTTACATATCGCGGCTGCAGAAAGCAGAAATGTGTGGCACCGGACTGTGTTAGCGCTGTGGACGAAGCAAGCAAGGTGAGAAAGGAGGATTGGGGCCTGATGGGGAGAAAGAGAACGCAGCGCATATAGGATAAGGGACAGGTGGGTTGCTTGTGCGACGCGGGTGCGCGGAATCTGGCAAGTGGGGTGTTGTACCTTTGAGAATATCATTGCACCAATGGAGCTGGTGTGAGTCACACCTCATCACACAGTCGACCAAAGCAAAGCAGGAGGCTTTTTCATGTCGGCTGTCTATATCCCCATCCGTCCAGTCTCGTGTTGGCTTCAAACATGCCGCATTTAAGCTGCATGCACAATAATTTGAGCCCAAGTTAGTAATTTTAAGTGGAAGTGTTGGGTTTTGGCACTAGAAGTACACGCCTTGCCCTGCTGATTGCTTGCTTCCCCCTTTCACTGGTCACTGAGTCAGTGGATCCTGCTGACCCGGTGAAAATCTTGTTTCTGGTCTTGCCCAACCCCAGAAGCAAGTAAGTATACATACAGTACAGCAGCGCCATGACATCTCCCCTCACTGGGTATACTTGGGACCGACAGGGTTCGGCGCCGTCTGGGGATGGTTGCGCTGGAGGAGGGGGGAGGGGCCGGCCCTCCCTCCTCTGGGCACCTGAACTTACACGTATTTTTGGTTTGGGTTTGACTTGCCGATCCAGCGTTTTGGTGCTCTCGGCGGTGACGCTGGAGCGAGGAGAGGAGAGGAGGGGAGGGTCGTCGCGTGAGCAGTGTGGGTCGTGCGCTGCTGGTCACAAGTGAGCGGGAGTGCCTCAGGATTTTTTTGGTTTGGTGCTGCGACGCTGTGGTGACTCAAGTCGACCACTACAGACAGGTGTGCCGTCCCCCAGGCGGAGATGATCGCGCACGATAAACCCCCGGCAGGCACGAATTGGGGCGGCTCCTACTCTGCACACGTACGTCGTTTGTCTGTGGCGATCTATTTGTCAATCGATAGACCAGTTAGACCCGTCCCAAGGGGGGAGGGGGGGGGG
>JAADWT010000853.1:0-13718 GCA_023336285.1 Pythium grandisporangium
CCCCCCCCCCCTCCTTCCCAGCATCTCACTCACCTCGTAATTGCTTCTCCTGCGCACAAGCAGCGGCATCCACAGCCACGTTCTGCGCCAAGAGGTTCTGGTCCACCCACCGCTGGACGCGCCCCATGAGAAGCACCTTCTTACCCGTGGACGGCAGGTTCAGGGACAGCGCGATCAGCCGCAGCTCCTCCCGCGAAAGCGTACGCAGGTTGACGTGCCGGTAATGCGCTCGTGATCGCGCGTGATGGAACGCGCGCAGGGCCGTGAACGTGTCCTGCACGGCATGACGGCTCTGCTTGAACGCCTGGCGCAGCAGGTACGAGCGGAAACACTTCTGAATCATCGTGGCCGCGAGATTTCGGCGTCGTTTCTTCCGTCCGGGGCGCCATCCTGGGTTTAGCTTGGGCGTCTTCTTGCTTGTGGTCTTCCTCGTCTTCCTCTCAGCCTCAATATCCTGCTGGGCCGTGTGCATTGCCAATGTATGTGCGCGCTATTTGGCCGCGTACAGCCAATGGATAGACACTCGCAGCCGATACGTACAGAGCGGTCGAGATGGTGTAGGCTTGCGCTCGTGTCTGCATTAAGACGTCAGCGAGTGATGAAGCGTGCGGCGCATGTTGCTTATGCGTAAATGTGCATTCGCCAATGCCGATTCGATTGGTTTTATGGCCGTGACTGGTCCCCCAGGAGGTCAGGTCAGCGGCAAGTTGAAGTGCGTTAGGTACGCACGTCGAGTCGACACCGTACTTTAGACACAACAACAGAAGCTGCTCCTGCGACAATGGAATGAGTTACTGAACGCTAGGCATATCGCACCATCGAGTCAAAACCAGAAAATACTCGATAGCCTCGCATTCGTCTATGTGTTTTCTAAGCTATAGCTACACTCATTGCCTACGTATATCATTGTTTTTTTTTTCATCCATGGCTTACTGCTCCACCCAGTCAGCGAGGCGTTCCTATCCAAATTGATTTTATTTCTTGGCGCTGCTTGCAATCCCCATGTTGGCGTTTTCGTTTTAGAAGACACCCACGCACCACCGCTGGTATTTGTCGTACCACTTGGTTCGCCAATTGTCCAGAGAGGCGTCAATCAATTCGTGAACAAAGTCCTCGCAAGCGTGGATGTCGAGATCAGGTTGAAACCGCTCTGCCAGCCGTTCCAGCGTGCCCCGGGCATCACCAGCAAAGCACGGGAGGTGTTCATTCCCGTTCAGCATCATCTCCACCAGCAACACAAAGCGGTGGCGGTACTTGCGAGCCACGAGAAACGATCGTACGCAAAGCGACCGAAATCGGCGGAAGGCTGCGGAGCGTGGACCACCCATGAGCTCCACAAACTCGCTGGTCAGCTTAAATGGGGCCTGCTCAAAGGCAACATTGCCCGGGTTGTTGGACAGCATAAACCCAAAGTCGATGTGAATGATATGACCCTCGGCATCAATCAAGAGGTTTCCATTGTGGCGGTCCTTGATTTGCAGCAGGTAGCACAGGATTGAGTAGGCCGCCATACTTTTCACAAAATTGCTTCGTGCCTCTCGGAATTCGGACGTAGATTCGTCTCCAAAATGGCGACGGAAGAAATCTAACAGCGTTGTGTACTCTGGGTCATTCCGCCTCAATGAATCGATAGAAATGGTGTCAGCCACAGCTTCTACCAATCCAGAATTCGATGAGATTGCGATCACGTCGTACGGTCGGATAAAGACGGGTAGCTGTGCCTCTACAAAGACATTGTGGAATTGACGAATAAGTTGGGACGCCAATTGTTCTTGTCGCAAGTCATCATCGCTTTTGACGATCACGGGAAGCAGTCGCCAACCAGGCGTTTGCCCCCACGGCGATGTCACTCGAATACGTCCTTCTTTTGCTTCCCAACGCTCGTTGAAGATGACGCATGGTGCCTCAGATCGCGAGCTCGATGGCAGTGGATCAACGTCATACTCGTCCTCTTCTACCAACTTGGAGTCACGCTCCGTGAGCTTTCTCAAGAAGATGTCCGTACTGTCACAGCGTGCCAGAGATGGTGGTGAATACGCTGAGCTCATAGACTGTGGAGACGTCGGACCATCTGAACGAGGAGACCACGCATTGTTAGGGACGTTCAATGAAGCTCTATCTCTGTCGCCACTTGAAGTGCCAGTGGTGAGAGTGCGTTTCGAAGAGTCGGTTGTCGCGTGGGAGTCACCACGTTTCCACTCACTCGAGTTTTGCGCAAGAAGGTTTTGATTCATTCCTGGTGCTGAATCGGTGTGTCGACGCTCACGATTCGCTAAAAGTGTCTCACGATTCGCATCATCGCTGTCAGGCGCCTTCCGCACAAGAGTGTCGATAATCCCAGTAAAGAGTTCGCTGGGGTTTGTAATGGACGTCGATAGGTGCTGAGAAATGGAACGAAGTCGTGGAGGACTTGAAGGTGGCTTGGATTCGCTCCAAAACCCCAGTGGAGTTGAATCCGGAGATATGGGAGGCACGTGGTCGGTTGACACGGCTGATGGATATGGGGTGATGCTGTCGGTCGAGATATCCCACAAGCTGAGAGTAAAACGCCGGTTAAACATACTCGGTCGTTTCGGAAGCTCTTTCTTTGCGGATGGGGAGGTGTAGTCGATAACCTCTGCGCACAGCAAGTACGGCACGCGTTCCTATAACACAACATAGAGATCGTAGAATGGCGAGGTAAAGTGAGACGGTACCATTAGAGGATACGTAAACGAAGGTTTCCCACAAGAGTCCAGTTGAATCCCAACAACACACAGAGTTCCGTACCCGGGTAGAAAATGTAAAACTTTCATTCACGTGGATTCGCTTCAGTCGGTGATGCGCGTTGCCCACTGGTAGGTAGAGCGAATTACTAGGCAAGTACTGAGTTTCCAGCTCTTCCAGCCATGTTCGAAGCTGCAATCATGATTACACAAACCATAGCCAGAGTACGAAAGCAACACGTTAGCACAATCAACAACTACCCAAACTTTGGCACAAGGACGAACCATTTCGTTCCGCTGTGACATGGGCACGGTCCGCAAGTTGGAGGATATGCTCGCTAAAGCCGTAAGGAACGTGCTCTCAAGCTGGAAGGGATCCGAATTGGCCCATCCACCGCGTTCCAGATCAACGGCCTGTCCCTGGAAAGAGCGCTCATCCTTTGTTGAAAGCAATGGTTCTCCGTCTTGCGAGTGGTTCATGGTTCCATAGTCCTGCTTCGTGAGCCCTGCTTCGACTGGCTGGAACAATGGGTTATCGATTGCCCGTGCCGGGTCAGACCCACGGGAGGCCACTTCATCGATCAACATACGAACACGACTATCCATCTCTTCTGACGCCACCGATGGGTTGGATACACAGAAGGACTGGAAATACCACAGCATCTTGTGCGCAAACACGTGTGACCTATAAAATCCACACAGAGCGTACGCACATCAGGAGCAACAACAACGAAAGTTTCAGCCCTCGTCTCATGAAAATCTCCAATACGTCAGTATCAGACACCAACGTACAAGCCGCATTTCTCGAGCAGGATCACACACAACTGTGGGCTTTCGGTAAACGCGCCCAACAAGAGGAAGCTGCATAACTGCGGCAAATAAAACGCAAACGCGGCTGGGTCTCGATCATAGACGACTGCGAGCCGGTCTGTGGCGTTGTCCCGCTGCGCAAATAGGCGCACGATGGCCTCAAACGTCGGGTCGCTCTGCTTCCTCTTGAAATGCTTGACGAGCTGCGTCCACTTGGTGCGCCAGAGCGCGAGCTTGGCCTCATGCTCGCTGCCGCCCTCGGTCTGCAGCATGTCTCGCATGAGGCGGTCATCCGCGGGGCGCTCCGTGCTCTTGTTGAGGCGTAGGATGTAGACTACATGCAGCACCACGCTCGTGAACGCCAGCGCCCAGAGCGTCGTCACAAACATATCGCCCCAGGGCAGCACGCGGTAGCGATGGAAGGACCGTGAGTCGCGCCAATAGATGCAGGGCTGCAGTGCGCTGAGCGCACAGATCGCGCCCTGTGCGAGGCATACGAAGAATACAAAGCACCGGGTCACGGGTCCGCGTTGACTGGCCACATGGATGTACACAAAGAAAGCGAGCCGTAGCAATGAGAGTGCGACGGTGGCGCCCAGTGACTGCTTGAAGGCTGAGAACATCCGATAGTCCTGTGCCAGAAGAACCGAGTCGCGGTGCGCCACGGGCACCACGACATACCACGCCAGCACCGTGAGCTCGGCGGTCAGCGCCAGCGCATTGGTCACGCCCATGGAGTCGACTGGCCTGGCGGTGTTGGCCTCACGTAGAGTGAGCCACACGCTCTACACTCCCTCACACACACACACACACGCGCGGACACGCAGGAGGACCACGTGCGGAGCAGGAATGCTGGCGATAGGCCCCACAGCGCCGAGGAGTGGTGAGTGACTGCGGACGAAGCGCTTGGCTGTATTACTTATGAGGTGGCTGGCTGCGGAATGAAGGCTTTGTGAAGGCCTTCCAGACACAATTGTGTTGAACACTTCGTTGGCGCGAGGTTTTATTCGCTCGGATATCGCGGACACAACGGGGGAATGTAACCAGATACCGGTACGCAGGTCGCCTGTATGGATACAGCTCGGCTCTTCCTGGATCACTGTCAGTCAGGACCCGGGGTCACTCGCTGACACACACGGAGCACACAGCCAGAACGTGATTGGGGGCGGCACAGACCGATTTGGTGTACCCACACCATCTAGGTTTTTTTTAGAAATTGAGCAGACGAAGTGACCCACGGCCAAGAGCAGAGCCAACTGACGTGAACGAGGTCATAGTGGACTACTGTGTATAAGCTCGTCGGCGACGAGGAAGACGGCGAGGATACGCATGGAGAGCAGATCATTCGGTACCAAAGTCCAGTAAGCCCCATGTCTAGTGGGTGGGTGAGTTACACTGCGTGCTTTGTGTGGTTGGTTGGATTATTCGTCACTATCGTTGTTCTTGCTCCTCCATCTCTACTACGCACGCCTACGAAGCCCATTACGCTGCACTGGATGGGAGGGGCTGGCCAGACGAACGAGCGGATTCTAGTATGGCCGGTGTCGGCTATCCTGGCGCCCACGAAAGTCACGGCCACCGCCTCCGCCACCGTATCGACTGTCTCCACCACCACCACCTCCTCCGTAGCGTCCACCGCCGCCACCGCCGCCGTAGCGGCCACCACCGCCACCGTATCTGCTGCCACTGGTGCCAAATCGGCCGCCCCCGCGACCACCACCACCACCGCCGCCGGTCCATCCCCCCACAGGGGGCTCGGGCTTGCCCGCCAGCTCCACCTTGATTTTGTTGCCGCGAACATCTTGCCCTGTGTGCATGCACATCAATCATCAGCATCAGCATCCAGCAGCAATTTGTTGCAAGAGCACTAGGGAATGATCCACACATTCCTGGTGAACCGAGGCAACAACAAACGTACCATCAAAGAACGAAGGTGCCGCGCGCGCTGCGCTCGAATCCTCATACGTCAGCACGGCATCGCCCTTGACCTTGCCGCTGTCATCCGAATAGATCTTGATCTTGAATGGCCATTGGTCCTTGTACCCACGCTTCTGCTTCTCACGCGCCACGACACCCAGCGAGCCGAACAGCTCCTGCAATTCTTCAGTGGTGACATCCACGGGCAGGTTGGAGATATAGATGCGCGCCCATGATGGATCATTCTCGGCTTCCTTCTTCGCGTCCCATCCACTGGCCGAGACGGTGCCCGCTGGTACTGGTGGCTCGTCGTCGTCGTCAGCCTGACGCTCTGGCTGGTCACGCTCTCGACTGCTGCGATCACTGCTGCCACCGAGGCTTCTGGCTGGCGGCTCTGAGCGTCCATTGCGCCCAGTATCCGCGCGATCTCTTGACCGATCACGGTCCCGAGGCTCGTCCCGCTCCCGCGGTCGCTCCCGCTCGCGATCCCGGTCGCGGCCTCTATCGCCGTCTCTGGCCGAGCTACGACTGTAGTTGTCACGCCCATGGTCACGGTCTCGACCGCGGTCTCGGTCACGGTCACGGCGGTCGTCGTATCGCGCGCTTCCTCCTCGGTCCCTGGCGCCGCCGTCATGGCGGCCTCCATAATCCCGCCCGCTCATATCGCTCCGCTGGTTTCGATGCAAATGCGATGCGATGGCTATGATTCCATGGATGTCGCAGCGGGCCAATCAAACGTCTGCAATGCAACCAACGCCTTCGATTAAAACCGCCCGTTCAAACGACACGTTGGTTTGATTGAAAGCGTTCAATTCCCGTTGATTACAGTCCCTTTCCCGGTACCTCTACAAACCGATCGACTGGGTGCTCGCCACCCTATTCCCTGCAAACGATTTTTTTTACAATGCTGGTTGATGATTACTTCCAGTATGACTCTAAAGTTGCGCTAACGCGAACGTGAGACCCAGTTTTGCCCAATCATAGCAATTCTAGTCAGTCAAAATTCGTTGCCACCCAGTGGGAGGGGGTTTAGAAACCGAAATAAAACAGCCAGCCAAGGCGACCAAACACCAATTGGCGCAAACAACACACAACAAACAACAACCCCAACGCCAACACCAACACAAAACGCCTCCTTTTCTCGCTTGCCCCCCCGCCCCGTTCTTCGTGTGCGGTTTATTTTGACAGCAGAAAAACTACCCGTTTCCCCCACCCAGCAGCAGGATCAGCAGCGAAGACAAGAGCGCCGCATTGTTTGTTGGTTGTTCGCAAGCACGGTGAGAGACCAACACCAACAAGTAGCCGCGACACCAACACCAACACCAACGCCTCCGCCAACACCAACGAAGGCGCCAGGGACGAGAAGCGCGTGATCGCCATGGAGGAAAAGTCTAGGAAGCCCGAAGGTAGGTGCGAGTAGCTATTAGATCCAAGTTCACGCTGGGTGATCTCACGCCTTCATTCCATGGTACTTAATGTGCTGTACCGGCGCCATGCGGACGGACTCTGCCTCTATCTCTGTGTGTCTGTGTGTGTACGATAGACACGCCTTTCAAGCAGCAAAAGCTAAAGGCGTGGCAGCCCATCCTGACCCCCAACTGGGTCATCGGCACGTTCGCGCTCGTGGGCCTCATCTTCATCCCAATTGGCATCGTGCTGCACACGGAATCCAACAATGTACGTGGCCCGCTGTCGTGCTGTGATTCAATGCCGCCACGGGATGGTTTGGGATGGTTCTGATCCGCTCATTCTCGTGATATGTACTAGGTGGTGGAGTACTCGATCCAGTATGACGGCAAGGACACGAAGTCATCCTCCAACGTGGTCAAACTCGGGGACGGTTGCTTCCTGAAAACAGATGATGACCGCGACACGTTTGATGTCACCTCGCGTGGGTGCCTACTCACATTTGATATCCAAAAGGAGATGAAAGCACCCATTTACGTGTACTATCAGCTTGACAACTTTTACCAGAACCATCGCCGCTACGTGCAATCACGCAGTGATGCGCAGTTGCGGGGTGTCGTGGGTGCCAGCACCACGGATTGTGACCCTCTGGAGAAAAGCCCCGAGGTACTCAAGTATAATTCGACGGACGAGAAGCCAGTGACCACGACCAAGAAATCATACAACCTGAACCCGTGTGGATTGATCGCCAACAGTCTTTTCAACGGTGCGTTGAGGCCGTGCGTGGAGATAACTATTTTTGTGTGTGTTTGTATGTGAGGAATGATTGATACTTATCGTGAGGGTTACTTGTTGTTGAGTAGATATGTTTTGGGTCAACAGCCTCATGACCGCCGACGGTTCGATGCACTACCAGGAGGATGAGTACAAAGACAAAAAGGTCGTGAATCTGCTTGACCAGAGTGATATTGCGTGGAAATCCGATATCGATACCAAGTTTCAGAACATCCCGGCAGACGATCGTTCGGAAAATGACTTGTACCTGTGGCAAAATGAAAAATACCGGTACGTGGTGCCGCAATACAAGGGTCAACCTCCAATTGCCAACACGACGGCGTGGACGACTCCAGCCACCTCGTTCGGTGTGCAGGATGAGCATTTCATCGTGTGGATGCGAACCGCCGGTCTCCCTAGCTTCCGCAAGCTCTATGGCCGCATCAATACGGATCTGGAGGAGGGCTCAAAACTCGAGTTCCTAGTGTCAAGCAGTACGTTGTTTTCAGCACGAGCGATGCGATATTTTGTGTTTGTGGGTATTAAGTGATGTATTTGGTGGTGTCGTGTGGATGGACTGTGTAGACTTCTTGGTAACCACCTTTGATGGTAAGAAGTCCCTCGTGATTTCGACAACATCGTGGTTTGGTGGACGCAACCCATTCCTGGGCATCGCCTACATCGTGGTCGGATCGCTCTGCATGCTCCTCGCTATTCTGTTTTTCGCCAAGCATAAGCTGAGCCCTCGCAAGCTCGGTGACACCCGATACCTCGTGTGGAAGAACAACCACTAAACACTGCACGCTCAGTGGACCTGATCATCAACCACCAACAGTAGCGGCCGTAGAAACGTGTCGTGGCCTCCGTCGGTGATCGTTTCTTTTGCTTGTATTTTTCTTCCCCCCATTTACATTTTTTTTCGATTCTCAAATTTGATGATTGTCTTCGCTATCGTTTGTTAAGTACGCATTTACAGACTGTATCCATCGCACTTAGTGTGGTGGCGACTGTTGGAAGGGGAAATAAGAGGATTGCATGAAATGAGATGAAAATGCAGGAGTATGAGGTGCAGGCCAAGATCGGGAATGGGGCCTTTGGGGAGGTCTTTCGCGCCAAGCACATTCATACAGGACGTGTGGTGGCTATCAAGAAGGTCCGAGTGATCGATGATGAGGCGCTGCGTGTACTGCCGGGTACGCTCTTTCAAGAGATGGAGGCGCTGCGGCAGCTCGAACATGTCAATGTACGTATCACTCTTTTTTCAACAGTCAACCGTCTGCGAATGAGAAAAAGAATGCAGGCGCGCACTTGTCCAGCTAACCAAACGGAAAGCACAATTGCGGTCTATTAGGTTGTCAATTTGTTGGACGTGTTCGCGGACGGCTCCAACCTTGCGTTGGTGCTGGAATACGTCGAGACGGATCTCTTTAGCGTACGCCATCGGTTTGTGAAAGTGAAGTCTTGCATGGTCGTGTTTCCTGCTGCAAAACTACTCACCCTCTTCCTCGACCTTCCCACGTGATGCGGTGCGGGATTTGATGTATGCCTTGTTCTTCTTGTTACTAGGTAATTCGTTCTCGTACGACTAGCTTCACCAATGCCGAGATTCGTGGCTTGCTTCGCATGCTTCTGAGTGCTGTGAGCTACTGTCACGACCGTAAAATCCTCCACCGTGTGCGTAGTTTGGTGTATATTTTTCACCGTGCGAGGAAGTCCACCTGCGAGGACAGCATTGGGTTGTCGTTGCTCAATACGGTGTTGGGGGGTCATGTCTTTCGTTCCTTCAGGATATCAAGCCGGGGAACTTGCTATTGGATGATGCCGGCCAGCTCAAGCTGACGGACTTTGGCTTGGCCACCGTCTACGTCGGCGCCTCTAGAACGTATTCCCATCAAGTGGCGACGCGTTGGTACCGTGCGCCTGAGCTACTCTTTGGGAGCCGAGACTACGACGGTGGCGTCGACATGTGGGCCGTCGGGGCCGTTTTCGCGGAGCTACTGCATCTCGTACCGTTGTTTCCCGGTATGAACGACATTGATCAGCTTTATCGCATTATCCAAGTGTTTGGGCATCCAGACACATCGTGGCCCGTACGAAAATCCAGTTGGTTTACTCTCCATCATGTGTGTTCGCGTCATTGAAGCTGGATAAAAAAACTAACTAATGAATGAATGTTTGCATCCATGTATTGTATGATGGTAGGAAGCCCGTGCGCTACCAGACTACGGCAAGGTCGAGTTCCCACCGTACGCACCACTTCCGCTGGATCGTGTATTTCCGGATGCATCCCCTCTCGCGGTGGATCTGCTCGGCAAACTGCTGTCACTCAACCCACGCACGCGTATCACAGCACGAGATGCACTGCGCCACCCGTACTTCTTTGATGGACCTGTGTGCACACGGTATAGGCTGCCTCCCATTCGCGGGGACGTCTTCTGCCAAGAAGAGAGGAAGCAACGAGAAGGGGAACACATCCAGCATCCCCATCGTTATGGTGGTGATATCACCAAGGGAAACGACTGCGAGGATGCCTTCTTGGCGTCGCTTGGGACACCACTAGCATTTCCATTTGGGTTGGCTCACTCAAATTGACGAGCCAAGGAACAGACAAACGGACTAGCTTCGTAATGGATTCAGTCAGTTTATCTGCCTATTTGTACATGAAGAAGATGGAAAAGGAAATGCACATCTGAGGAAGTCTTTCGTCTAGAAATCTTGCGGAACAGATACCTCTCACAATCTGATGATAGGCACGGTGACCGCTGCACTTCTCCGTTCACAATGCACGTCGCATACGTATTGACTTGGATGCAACGCGTTTATCACCGGAAAGCCGGCATCCGGACTGGATATCGCTTGAAGCAGTTTAGTGACTGTGACAGTCGTGTGATGAACGTTAATCGGAGCCGCTGGACCCACAAGAGGGACAAGAGAGGGCAAGAAGTGCTGAAATCCCAACTGCAAAAGCTGCCGTCATGCGAAGTGGCGCAAAGTGGTTGACGATGTTGTTGGCTACATCCTGAATAGCACCAACCATCGCATTCGGAGGGCACACCCGTGTGCACCGTAATGGCGCCGCGGAGCAAAATGAGCCAACACCAATGGGTTGAGCTCTACGAGCGACAGCATCCAATTCTTGTAAGCTTTCCATGCGTTCGAATCCACTCCAGCTGCAACCATTGCCGCGATCACGTTTCGTGACAGCTCACATGCCAGAGAGTATACATCGCACTTAGCAATCCGTTCAACCCTTGTTTTACACGTTATTACACATTAGACACACATGCGTTTTCATAGTTGTTTTGCTGCTTACTTCGTTCGTAATAACTGGCAGGGTAGTTGGTGGTGATGGTGATGGTGGCGAAAGTAGCGCTTCCCTTCATCGACTGCGGTGGCTTGAAGGTTTCCCAGAGAATTGCGATGCCTCCTCGAATTTCTTCATCCATGTCTCGCGGCCCACACTGGCCGGTGCTCGGAAGCGCAGCATCTGACCAGCCTCGGGTGGGATCAGTTTGATCTTCATCTCATCCGTTCGGCTCTTGACCACGCGGTACCCCGTAAGCGTGGTCGCTGGTTCCATTGGTCCATGGCGCTCCTCGAATGCGCTCTTGGATTTAAAACACGTGAGTGTGGCATGGTCCAGCACATAGAAATACTGCCGCCAGCTTTTCATAAACACGCGGCTCTTCTCGTATCGTTCCAGATATCCCATAAACACACGACTCTTCTCCGAGACCTGGCCGATCGTGTTGATAGTTTTGCGCGTGGCCTGCATCGTGCTTTGATACAATGCCTGCTGGTCATTGAGCGCTGCCTGGATCTGCGCATCCATGTCCTGGATCGCATTCTCGATCGTCACCAATTGGGACTTGTTGACCACGTCCAGGTCCGCCACGGCCTTGGCTTCTTGCCGTGAAAACTCTGAATTACCCCGCTCATGGCGCGTCACAGCCTGCTGCGTCTCCTCCAATGATTCTTCCAAATCGGCCAGTCGATTCTCTTTCGACTCGCACGCATCCGCGAATCGGGAATAATCCTTCTTGGCCAGTTCAAACAGACGCTTGCGGACCACCGACTGGAAGAAGCTGAGCAGCACGCGGGCGGTCATGCCTCCACGCGCTAAAAAGTTGTATTGCGAGATCATGGCCTCAAGATTGCTCTTGTAGGTAAGCAACTCGATCGGCAGCTTGGTGAGTGGTGCTGCCTTCTCACCCACGGGTGCACGTGGGTCATGGTTGTCGGGCAGCATGACCGACGAAGTCGCGCGATTAAAACGAGGCAATGCCTGTTGCGCAGCGTTATCCGTCTCACTCTTTCGAAGCACGATCGAGTGCAGGTACTGCACCAATTGCGCGCAAAACATGGTGGACGCGGCCTCGTTGGCCAGCGTGAACCGCTTCTTGACGCGACGCACACGGTCAAAGAGGTTGCGCTTGCCAATGTGGAAATCCAACGTGGACCGCAGCTCCGAGTATGTCACCTCGGAGGCACGCAGCGCGTACAGGAAAGGAAGGATGATGCTCTTGGCGTCATCCAGTGCCTCCCGATGAATGCGGTCCAGCACGGGCACATCCAGTGGCATGGACTCGGCCTTGGTGGACGCGTACTCCATGGGGATCTCGTACCGAGTGATGGGCGCGTTGTATTGCGCCAACAGGTCATCGGCACTGAGCGACGACACGATCGCTACTTGTCCATCCACTTCCTCTTCATCCTCGGCGATATGCCCCAGCCCATCGCCACCACCCGTGCCACCAGCCGTGGATGACGAGGAAGACGACGACAGTGACAAGCCCGAGAATTGCTTGGAGAATGCACGCCCCGCACGGTTCTTGAGGAATGTAAAGATATCCGTGTTGAGTGTGGCATCGCCGCCATTGCTCGCCGCGCCCTTGGCGGGCATGACCGAGGACTGTCGTTTGAGGTTACCAAACTCGTCAAAGACGGAAAACTGCCCCTGTCCAGCGTTCACGACGGCCATGTGCTGGTTCTGCATCTTGCGCTCCGTCACGTCCACAAGGTACTCGGCATTGATCTCAATCTTCTCGTACACGGCAATGCGGGCATGCATCATGTCGGTGTATTTTTCGTACGCGGATTCCAGCAAGAGCCGCCAAAAGCTCAGGTACACGTTCTGCACCACGCGCTGCAGGACCATCTCCTGGTCACTGGACACGGAGTGCGCCAACGAGCGCAGCAAATGCAGGACAAGCCCCCCACTGAGGTAGCGCCCAAAGATGGGTTTGACCTGCAGCATCTCCAATGCGTGGGCCACGAGTTTCGATGAGGTAATGGCCTGTGGACCGGGGCACCCTGGCGGCGTGGACAGCGAGTTGCTCTTGAGCACGAGGCAGTCGCGGTCCGCGAAGAACTCCGCCACCAGCATCTGCGCATCCAGCTCGGCTGGATCGCCATGCATGGGCGGGTTGCTCAGCTTGTACTCGAGGTATCGCGTGGCCGTCTCTTGGCCCTCCATCTCCTTGATCTTGAGGTCCAGCGCCACCCACGTGAGCTTGGGCAGGAATGCGCGCAGCAGCGTCGTGTTATTGTCTTCATCGCGTGGTGCCTCCGTGTCCAGCACCGTCCAGGACAGGAAATCCGTCAGAAACCCCATGCTGGCAAATTGAGCCGGCGTCAGCGCCCCCGTGGTCGCGACAAATACATGCGACGAGAGGAGCAATAGCAAGGAGCCCCAGAAGGGTTCCTGCTGCAGGTCCACGAGGCGCAGCGTGCAGAACAAGACGGCGCCATCCTGCTCGTGCATGCTCACAGACTTGGACGAGATGTAGATCCCGCGTTGAGGCGCATCCTCGTCGGCTTGCTCGGCATTGGGAGCCACCGGCTCGGGCTGCAGCACCGCGACGAGCGCCACCTTGCGTGACTCGTGGCGCGCGCCCTCGAGCACGTCAATGCCGGCGCTACGCAGGTGCAGGTCGCGTGTACCCGCCAGCGCCGTGCACAGCGGCACGAGATCACCGAGTTCCATCGTGACGAGGAGACAGACGGCTTTTGAGGTCACGACACTTCTACTGGTAAACTTCGTGCGGCGAGGTGATGCGAATCGAATGGGAGGAATCAGGCGAGAAGGAGGAGAGGGGGGGGGGG
>JAADWT010000854.1:0-13700 GCA_023336285.1 Pythium grandisporangium
ATAGCGATCGGTGACTTAACGCGAACTCTAGATATCGAGACTAAACGAACTGGGCCACATAGATCCGGACCCCTAGTCTGGGATCACGGCTCGGTGGTTGTTTGTGGCAGGCGCTCAAATTTGAGGGAGCGCCCCACCACAGTTTCTTCTAGTCGTTTGCCACGAGAGCCGTTCACAGCGACTAGATAGAGAGCGAATTGGTCCAATGTGCTCGCGAGAACATCTCCGGTAGTGACCTGACTATTGAGGTTGTGCACATTAGCGCGAGCCACGAGATGCTTGGTGATGGAGCGGTTGTACGCCGCAAGGGCAGCGCCCTTCGCGTTGTCCATGTTCCTGTTCGTGAAGACGCTGCTCGCCATGACGGGGTGAGGTTATATAATGCGTGTTAGCGTGTAAGGAATGCCTGGCTGTCCGAAAGTCGTCCGAATTTTCACTTTTTTTCGCCCAACTGTATGCATATTATGATGAGAGCAAATTCTTCGGACCTTTTACCTTCGGAAAAGTCCGAATCACTGATTACGGTTACGCCTGATCCAACATAGGGTGCTATTGGTCGATAAGAAGATTTGAGCAATTCCCATTGGGTCAGGGTGAAATTATATTTAGTCAGTTACAATAGTTACAATAGGAGTTCGAATATTATCTAACGTAAACAGCAGTTTATTGCCGGATTTCCGACCCTTAAGCAAAATCCTTGTAAAATTTCCCACACACCGATTTGCTCAGAACGCACGTATGATTAAAACAGGAAACAATGCGCTACAAATTGATTGATTCGATTTGACTATTCATTCAGTTTAGAAAACAGGAGCTCGCCCTAAAAACCTAGTGAGAAACAGAAGAAATCTGTTTATTGCCGGTCACAAAATATGTTTCAAAAGTGGAATACTGATTTTGAGGTGACACACAAAACACGGATAAAATCACCGTACAGAACCATCTGTTAGTATAGGATACTATCAGCGACTGAAATTTTAACAGACCGGCGGTACAAAACCGAATCCCTCGTGGTAGTGCCTGGTTTGGGGTTCCAGGTTTAGCGTCCCCCTGTTTTCCCAAGAACGGGAGCAGGCCCAGGCTTCACCAGCTCAACGCGAGCGTGTGCGAGCCCTGCCCAATGGCGGAGCGTGCGAGCAGGAATATTGTACCGATCAAAGAGAACCGTGCTCTTTACACCACGGGCATGCTCAAGGAGGACCTTCCACGTCTTCTTCGTGCCATCTTTTCCGCGTCCCTGCCATTCTTTTTTGCTTTTGCGTCGAAGCCGCATGGAGTGGCAATAATCTGCTGCCACCGTCCATCAACGAATCAGCGGTGCTGATTTCAGAATATCGACTTTTGATTGGACGCCACAAGAATCGCGGCAATAATCTAATGACGGCAATAAACTGTTGTTTTACGTTATCCACAATAACCCCAACAATTGGACTTCGATCGATAGTCTGTTATTAAATAACCTATAATATATGATATATAGTGATATTCAACATACAATGAAAGATAGAGTCGGGACCACGTAGTACACGATCGCCCAACCTTAACAACGTCTAGTTATCAGTGCTGCACAGCCTGTGACACTATCTATCACTCATCGCATACATCGAAGGATAGGACAGTTTATACTAGCAGATATTGACCGCCCTCGTAGTGGGCACAGCTTGGCTAGTCCAGTTTATATAGTGCATCGCAGGCATGAATCGACTGAGAACGTCGCATATTGGGACACAAGCCGAGTTGAAATCGTTTGTATTTTACTTCTTGATCTTTTCTTTCAATGTGAAAAATACACAATATGTTTTAAACTGTGCAAACAGTTTTCAACACATACTCGCAAACTTTATGCTTATATTAGCCAATCATGACTCGCGTCTCTTCAAGAACACCGCATTGACAAGCAAGGAGATCGAGATCTGGTATCCATAAATCCTTAAGCTTCCAAATACAAAATTGATCTTATGGCAGCACTGGAAAGGGTCAAATCGCGGGCCAAGGCCGAGATCGAGGGGGATGACGAGACAATGCATCGCGAGGAGGAAGAAGAAGATCGCTACAAGCAGGAATGGCTCGCCGAGTTCGAACGTATCAGAGCCGAGAACGATATCAAGTGGCAGACATGTACATACACCGCTGACGAATTCTGTGGACTCCTCTTCCACTCTGCGGACATTCAACAAAAGGCACAAATGCTGCGCGAATATCCAACCATCATGAGCGCATGGCGTGACACCGATCTCGCATTAAATTCACGGCGAGTACGCAGAGATTGGCCCGTGGCTTCTGTCGCGCATAGCGGTGGCATCAGGTACAGCTCGAAGGGATACAGCGCCTCTGGTATCACGTCGAGCAGCTCAGAGGATATGTTGGCATCCAATGGAATGCGACTAGCACTTTCGCGCCACAAACAGCCCATTCAACCATCCTCTTCGCTCTACACAGTGCTCCAGTTGCTGCGAACCGAGTTTATGTGGTGCAACGATGCCATCACTGAGCTCACACTTCGGCTCGAAGCCATGCAGATCTACTGCTGTCAAGATTTACTCTCCGCTCTTCAGCATCGCAGCGGTGCATACTTTGAGCGCTCATTCCAGTCGACAGCATACCCCCGTCTCAGCAAGGCCATGTGCGATAGGCTCGCAGTGGCAGCACAGGAACAAGAGCGGCGACACGAGAGTCTCCGAGGCTTATGCATGGACGCAATGCCAGTCAACCAACAGTAGCGAGCCTGCGCTTGGATGGGTTAACTAAGCTAATTAAATACCGGTATCGGGTAATTATGCATTACGCTTTCGGCGGAAGGATCGCTCTTCCTGAAATTATTGTCGGGAAACCACGCAAATCACAAAAGTTGGGGTGGGGAGCGAGCGATCATGGACGTGTGGTCAAACCAAGCCGCCAATAGCCCTGCAGAGGAGGAAGAGCAGTGGGAGAGTGAGGACAAGGGGAAGGATGCACTCATCGTGCTCGTGGACGTGCGGCGAGCCATGTTCAGAGCGTACCCGCAGGACGTCGAGGCGGGTCAGGATACTGCGAGACCGGGAACGTGGTTTCACGCCATTGTGGATTTACTGATCAAGGTGCACAAGGCCAAAGTGATCGCAGGAGACAACTCACTGCTCAGCGTTGTCTTTTTTGGCACGGTACGTACGAGCAAGCGGAACAACCCATGGAATGACGTAGATACGAGGCTGACGTATGTGATCATGTGGCACAAATAACCAGAACAAGCGAGCCGAAACCAATACTCTTGAGGGTGTGTACGATTTCCAATCGCTAGGATACCCGTCGGCCCAGCGCATCAAGGAGCTCCAGGCATTTTTAGATGACGAGCGTGATATTCCAAACGAATTTCTGTCCATGGAAAACACGGATACACTCGCGTTTAGTAATGCGCTTTGGCATTGCGGTATCTCTTTCTCTGGAGCCAAGTACGTCCCCATGTACAATCCATTCGGCAATCCACTCTCTGTATTTTTGTTGTCTAATGTGGTGATGCTGTTATGATTGCTGAAGCCTTAAGCAGAAAGATTCGCAGCGCGTGTGGATTTTCACGAATGATGATGACTGTGTGGTGCCCGACTCTGATGAAAAAGGTCGCGTCCAGAAGCAGGTCCTGAACCACGTAGAGCTCAAGCGCACACTGAACCTCTTTTACATCACCCCACCCGGAAAAGATGCGTTCAATCTCTCCAAGTTTTACTCGTGCGCCTTTAAAGATTTCTCTTTGGCTGCAAGTGAAGGGGACTACAAGGTCACGATCTCAACAGCGGCAGGGGAGGATAACGTGGCTTTGCAGCCAGCATTTCCGGTCTCATCACTTGAGGACCTTGCTGAAGGCTCCTTACGCAAGCGTTTTCGCAAGCGCAGACTTTCAACGTTTCCACTTCACATCACGAAGGAGGTAGCCATTGGCGTGGAATTGTACACGCTACTGGTCACGCAGCGTAAGGCTTCACCAGTGGCACTAGACGCGTCGACCAATGCGCCATTGAAAAGCGACACTAAGTGGCTGTGCGATGATACGGGTGTTTATTTAACGCCTGACCAGATCAAGAGATACATCTCGTACGGCGGCAAGCGTGTGTACTTTTCAAGCGATGATCTGGTACAGATCAAGTACTATGATGCCCCAGGGCTACAGCTGATTTGCTTCAAGCCATTGAGCGCTCTTCAATGGAATGAAACCATCAGAGGGCCGTACTTTGTGTATCCCTGCGAAGGGTATATTGAAGGAAGTACGACGGCCTTCGTTGCACTTATGAGATCGATGATCAAGACACAAAAGTATGCGCTTGCTCGATTAATCTCGCGGAAGTCGAGCGAGCCACGTTTGGTGGCTCTTATTCCTCAAGAGGAAGTACACGATGAGCTCGGTCAGGTCCAGCCATCAGGCTTCAATGTGGTTTTCCTACCATATGTGGACGACATTCGCGACGTTCAAATCGAGAACATCGACAAAGGTGCGAGCATATTGTGTCAACGAAATCATTTGGATGTCCACTGACTCGTGTGACATACGAAACAGCATCCGATGGACAAGTTGCAGCGGCGAAGGAACTAATCACCAAACTCAAATTGCCTGATTTGCCGAGTTTTGAAAACCCAGGTAAAGCCATTAAGTTCTCGTTCCCCTGGTGACCCCATTATCCATCTGTTGCCAAACTGACAAAATGAACATGGTTCTTTTGCAGAGCTACAAAAGCACTACGCCAGTGTACAGGCGCTCGCTCTTGGTGAAGAGCATTTGGAGTTTGACGAAACGAAAGACAGTACAATGCCTGATCAGGAAGGATTCTCCCAAGCTGAGGTTACCCTGGCGATCGCTGCATTAAAGGACGCTTGTGGTGGGGACGCCTTCAATGCCAGCAGTCTGAAGAGAAAGGTTCTTGATCTCCTATACCCTCGTGCAGTGACAGTCCTCATCTGGAGATGCTGTCAGGAACTTGACCTCTCTTTCACTATTCTATGTTCAGGAAAAAACCCCGACTGCCCGTACAACTACTAAGAAGAAAGCAGCAAAAGCGAGTGCTGGTAACATTGATGAGCCGTGTGCAGGCGAAGTTTACAGTAAGGATGAATGGCTCCAGCTTGTTGCAAACAACGGTATCCAAAAGAAGACAGTGGCTGAGCTCAAAGCTTTCCTGAATGCGCATGGATTGTCTGTCAACGGGCGCAAAGCCGATCTCATCGTCCGGATTGACGATTTCCTACAGTCTTAGAGGTAACAGTCGATGTGATTGGTACATGTTGGACGATATGTTGTTTTCTTTGCCACGAAGATACTAATTGCATTACCTAAGACGATAACACGAGACACAAATTGCCACAGTTCTGTGATAGAACGTTCAAATTGGAAGCGAAACTACCGATTGGGCGGATTGAGGCTAACTGCAGCAGTAAAATTTCCCCCACAGAGGGTAGCGTCGACTTATCCTTTCGATCATTCTCCACACGCGGCTAAGGTCAATCTTGAGATAAAATGTGCCTTGGGAGTAATGCAATTGCTGGGGTTGTGTGGGATTCGCTTGGATCGATGCGCACGGGGCCAGAGTGAGCACTAGAAACTCGCTCGTGATCGAGGCGATTGCTCGCCTTACTAAGTGCGTTCTTGGGGCTCCTTCGTACTCTCGTGTGACGCGAGGTACTATTGCCACGGTGATCAACTCGCCGGGTTATCTCGTGCGGCGGACCATTGTTATGACCACGGTGACGATGGATTCGGGAGTTGTTTGGTTCGTGCCATGGTGGAATGGGCCCAATTGAAGTAGTTCGAGGACTTCCTCGTGTCCAATAGCTCTTCGAAAACCCCGTGAACCATGCAGCATGCCGAGTTGTTCGACGTATCGGTCCGTGCAGTAGTTCCATTTCATGGTGCGCCGAAGGTCGTTGTCGAATTTCTGGGCGAGGACACACACGATCAGGTAGCCATATACTTGACGCGGCACTCTGGGTCCACACTCCACCTCCTTGAGACTCAGCATACTGCCAAGAATCCCATCGCCAGCCATTCCTATTCGTGTGATCGTATTCGCATGAGGGTAGCTGTGGAATCCTATCGCCATGATCGAAGTTTGTCGAAAAGGGCACGGGTGAACATCCGAAACCCAATCCAGATGTCACTGGTATTACTTTGCTATTCGCCATGGTATTCTGTACCGGAGCGGTCGATGTCACAGGTTGCGCTTTCATCTGCAGAGGTTCAAATGCAGTTCCAACAAGAACCAGTGAAGACGCGATGCGTACAATGGTGTCAGCATTGGGATATATGATTGAGTATTCCCCGATTCTAACATTCAGCAGCGCGTACCTGTAAGGATAGCTGTTCGCTGTCGTTTCCCACAAATCCGTTCTTCAACATGTATGGATGCTCCGTATATGAAAACGCAACGTCGCTGCTCACACCATCCCTTGGAATATTGCGTTCCAACTGAATCGGCAAGATGGCCGCATTATAGTAAGCTGGGGCATAAGGATGCCACCCCGAGTGACCCCATGTTGCTGTATCGTCGCACGGGGCCATTGTTGAACTAATCGGCCAATTTATATGTCGTGATTCTTCCTCTGACTTACTCACACATTGAATGTTGCACGTGGTGTCAGCAGTTGCGAGCTGGGTTCCATGTGATACTGCAGCGGACCCTTGCGTGGAAAATCTTCGAGTTACCGCCGGTAGCCGCCTACGGTATTCAAATACCTCTGGATGAAAACGTTCACCAGTCACAAATGGGTGTTGCATGGCATCCCATGCAGACCAGCGTGCATCTGGATCTACACATAGAAGGCCCTCCAAGAAGTGTACAAATGCATGCCGTCGCTCATTCGCAAACAGCAGGTCGGAGTTCGGCAGATCATTAGTTTGTGGGTGTGCAATCACCATGTCTTTCAACTTCGAGTGCTGGAAATATCTCTTGGATGGGCACAGCTTTGTCTTGGTTTCGCTAGCAAACTCTGCCGGGGTTTTTAAAACGAACTATACAGACACCGTAAGCTCTGTCAGTTGCAAGTATAACTGCAATGGCATGAGTACCGCATACAGACCATTCACACACCTCATTCCCGCAGATGTTGTAAAACTTAAGAACATTCCTTCCTCGTCGTAGGAGGTGTTGAGGGAGACTGCCCAATGCATCTTGGATACGAACAAGTTGATCATGCTCCGTGGTCCCCGGGAAGAGCGGTAAGCCCAGGAAAAGCTCTACCGCGATGCACCCAAGGGACCACAAGTCGATTGCTGCGTTGTACGGAATGCCAAGTAATACCTCAGGTGACCGATAGAAGCGCGACTGGATATAGGAAAACACCGTTTCACTTTCCATGCATGCCGAGCCGAAGTCCACAACCTTGATATGTGGAGTCCGATCTGTCATTGCGCCGTGCGTGGCTGGATTGGCGCCATACGAAAGAGGCACGGGGTAATTAACATCACTCAGAGATCGATTTCGCCTACCACCACAGTAGATAGAGCGAATATTCTGTCACAAGACCTCTATCTCCAGCGAATTACATATCAGTAGTCATTAAGAGACCGTACAAACTCACCCAACTAGTAGGATGTTTTCAGGCTTGAGATCACAATGAATTACACCTTTTCCTTCGAGTTGCACAAGTGCATGCAGGACCTGCTGCACGAGTCCTCTGGTCACTTCTAATGGAAAGCCGTTGAACTAACACATAGAGTCCCGCCAAGACATCAATGACTGCCTTCATCATCCTTACCCCATCCTTGATAACCAGCACCCAAACTTACGCTGTTTTCCGAGATGAATTCGTACAGGTTCATGCTCAATACCTCAAAAATGAGGCAGACATGGCTCCGAAATTCAAACTTGTCTTTCAGTCGTATGATATGCGGCGCGTCCTCTGAGGTAAACGCCGCGTTCAGCTACGTAAATGGCACGGTGCAGTGAGATTACAACTCAACATAACGGGATCAAGCAATTTCGGACCCACCAAGGCCGTGATCTGCGCCTCCGTTGTTGCCTGCTTGAAATACGAAGGATGGTTGCGAACGATCTTGATCGCCACAATCTCGTTACTTTCCTTGTTTTGACAGCGAAATACTTGGCCGAATGTTCCCTGACCAAGCATGTCCAACACCACGTATTCTGGTTGTGGCGGCAGCGCTTCGTTTCCTCCCAGCACGTCGCTAACCCGGACAATCAGGTTGTGGTCTTCATTGTCCAATCCACCATTTATCTTGCGTTGCGATTTTCGCGTGAGAATGCGTTGACTTTTTGGTGATGGATCTCGCGCTGGTAGCATACGTGTAGGTGCCGGCACAGGAGACCAGTCACCGGCACCCATCGTGCTCGGAAGCGCCTGTATTGCTGCAGTCAGGGATGACTGCGGCGCGGCATGGCTCCGACCTTCCCGGAATCGGCACTGCGCGTACAACTCCCTCAATCCTATGGTCATCTGTGCGAGTGGTGGCATCGACGCGCGTTGCTGCAGGCTGCCAGCCGCCAGCTCCACATGACCATGCTGCTCTTCTTCTGGGACAGCCTCGTCTCCTTCCGCCGACAGGATTCTCATCTCACGATTCCAATTTACGCGCATCATTTTTTTTTTTCCACAGCGACACCGTCACTCACTCGCGACCATTCCACAGCCGCACACTACACTCACAGTCAGAATCGTACGCCGTTGGTGGTTGATTGAGGATCCACCAGAGAAAAAAAGTAAATGCGCTACAGTGAAGCACCGTGCCGCTAATAATCTCGGACAGGCCAAATAGATGTGAGACGTGCTCAATTCAGTGCCCAAGCGTACACCAACTTGCCTACACACCGCACCTTCCTTGTGTATTTTTTTTTTCTTGCTCAGCGGCCAATGCGGAATGCCAGGTTCGGGTAGGCCCCCGCAATGAACCGATGGAGTCGTGCCGGGTTTAAATTCGATGGAAGAATCTGAGTCGAACTAACCCAAGAAGAGCAGGTAGGTCGGTCACATGCGACTTGTCTCCTGATGGGCCATAAAAACGGTGCGCGTTATCCGGACAACGGAGATAAAAGAGACGCCCGATTTGGGTCGGGAGACGCCGATATTCAGGCCAGGGTTTCGGGTTTACAGGTTTCCGGGTTTGCAATGTATCCAACCCGTGACGTCGAAAACCCATGAGAGTCTTTCAAAGTACCACGAGGAAGAGCGGAAGTGGCGGCGCATTTTACTGGCGGCATGAACTTCCTCAAGACACTAGGCAGCCTCGTGGGCTCCAATGCGGCCACGGGCGGGCTTCCCTATGTGGTGAATAGTGTCCCCGGTGACACCGCTGGCGGTGGTGGGGATGGCAGCGGCGCGGTGGCTGTGGTGGACTCAGACGCTTACGCACTGCCCGATTTCCAGCTCTCGGCGGGCCACAGCCGCGCCGACGTGAACCAGGCCGTGTCCATCTTCAAGTCCAGGCAGCCAGCCAGTCAACCCACGCTGAACGCACTCAAGAGGATCAAAACTCTGCGTCATCCAAACATACTCGCGTACGTGGATGGCGTGGAGGTGCCCAACAATGGCCCCGTGATCATCATCACCGAGCCGGTGGTGCCGCTGGCGCAGTATTTGGACGAGCTGCGCTTGCAGTACGGCGGTACGCAGAGTGAAGAATTCCAGACAAGCGTGTCATGGGGGTTACGAAGCGTTCTTCTGGCTCTGCGCTTTATCAACATGGACTGCAAGCTTCTCCATGGACGTCTGACTCCGCAGAGCATCTTCGTCACCAAGGTACGGTGTTGTCGTGATGCTTCTTTCACTGTGGTTGCATACATTTCGGTCTGACGGATTAACGCCTGCTACTTTGTCAGGGGGGAGACTGGAAGCTTGGCGGTTTTGAACTGACGGGAGAGTTAACGAGCGATGGGCCTTCGACCCTCTTCACCTCGTTCGAGCAATACTCGGATGCCAATTACAAATCGCCGGAATGCCAACGCCGCGACTGGCGATCTATCGGTCAATCGCCACCCTACGCGGTTGATATCTGGGCGTTCGCTGCCGTGCTCTTCTTTGTGTTTAATGACTGCCAGATCCGCGCGACAGAGCTTTCGTCCGCAGCCAATGTGCCACATGCTCTGCGTATGCAGTACCGCAAGGCCGTAGAGAGTGATGCAAGAAGGCGCTCCAGTCCGGATAAATTTCTTGCCGCCAGTTATTTTGACACGACATTCATCAAGCGCATGGACTTTTTGGATAACCTCGCAGTCAAGACACCAGAAGAAAAAGTGGAGTTTTACAAGGACCTGAGCGCTAATCTGAGTTCATTGCCACAAGCGTTTGGTGTGCATAAAGTGTTGCCAGCTCTGAAGGCCGTAGTTGAATTTGGCGCTGCAACGGGTACCAAGAATGGTCCTGTGAAGCTGGACCCGTCGGCGAGTCACATGCTGCCCATCATGGTACAGATCGGCAGTTCGTTGGCCGCCGAGGATTTTAAGGAACAAGTGCTTCCGGTCATCGTCAAATTATTTAGCTGTCATGATCGCGCCGTGCGCGTACAACTACTGCAGATGATGGAGAAATTTGCCGTACATTTCGATGCCAAGTTGGTTAACAGCCCGGTCATCTTTGACAATATTTGCAGCGGATTTACCGACGGCGCACCCGTGCTACGAGAGCTCACTGTCAAGTCCATGCTGCACATCGCCGACAAGCTCTCGGACAGTAACTTGAACACCCGTGTTATGAAGTACTTTGCCAAGCTTCAGGTGCGTTGACCACCGATGATATTTCCCGCGTATAAGGATGATAACCACGCTAACGATTTCGTGTTATTTTTTTCTATTACTAGACCGACCCGGAACCTGCGATTCGTACCAACACGACAATCTGTTTGGGTCGCATAGCGCCAAAGTTAAATGAAGCGACCCGACCGAAAGTACTGTTCCCGGCGTTTTCGAGGGCGATGCGGGACCCGTTCCCGCACGCCAGACTCGCTGGTCTGAAGTCACTTACGGCATGCGAAGACCTCTTTTCACCACAGGGTGTGGCAGGGAATGTGGTGCCTGCGATTGCTCCTTTGCTCCTGGATGTTTCCATTAGCGTACGAGAACAAGCTTCTATTTCGATAGATCTGTTTATGAAGAAGATTATGGAAGAAGCTGGCGAGATGAAGATTCGCGAGGCAGAACATGCCAAATTACAACAAGCGAAGCGAGAAGCTGGTGAAACTGTGGATGAACAAGGCCCTGAAGAGGTTCATAATGTGACGTCTGTGGCAACTTCGAGTGCCGGATATGCGGCGTCGCTGACGTCTTGGGCCGCATCTGCGGTTGTATCCAACGTTGGGAAGATGGTAGGATCAGGTGCGGCTTCCACACCACCGACACCGGCTTCTACACAGACGCCTGCGTCGACAACTATCACACCATCGAGCCGCACATTGTCTTTCGGAACTACTCCAGTTACAGCGTCCTCGTCGTCGTTGAGCGAGTTGGCTGCCGCAGACGATTTTGGTGCTGACGACGATGCTTGGGGGGGTGACGACGATTTGGATGGGCTTGGTAGTCCCAAACCGACAATGCATTCGTCATCTTTCGCCTCATCCACTCATTCCACGACACATACGTCTTCAATGAAACTCAACGTGTCGCGTCCTGGCCCGGGCTCCGCGCCCACGTCGAACTCGTCGTCATCTTCTTCCTTGTTTGCGATGACAAACAAAGACGCTGGATGGGGTGATGATAACTGGGGTGACAGTGACGGTCTAACTGCCAATCCGTCTTCAGGTTCATCACTTTCCACCTCCGCGACTTCGTCGTTAAAGCTGGGATCTGCGTCGGGGGCCACGATGTCGAGCTTTATGAAACCCAGTGTGGCTGGGTCCTCGCTCTCCTTGTCACCCTCCTCGGTTTCCTCTTCTGCTAGTCGAACAGGCAGATCGTCCGGACTCAACGTCTCAGTGGCCGTCTCAGCACGTAAGACTGCAAGCGAACGGCTAGCGGAGGCTAAAGCGAAGCGGGAGGCTGCCTCAGCTGTAAAGCTTACGCCTGCGAAGAAAAATGACGAATGGGACAACTGGGATTTCTAAAGAGGGAGCGCTGTCGAAAAGAAATTGGAATTTTGTGTCATCGTTCGTGTCAGTATTGCTGCGGCGTGTTGGCGTTAACGTTCACTACCTGTAGCTCTGAAGGAATCGACAACAAAGGGATGAAGGGAGTTGAGGAGCTATTTGTTGTTGTTCTTGGATTACCGACTATGAGGGTGCTGCTAAGCTTTTTTCTTTCTGTGGGCCATAATAGGCTATCTAGCGTTGTGCAGTTCTTTACGCCACGGCGATTAAATGTCCGCCGAGACACAGATCGTCATTCACTTACTGCTTCTCCTTGATCTTGAAGAGGTAGATGTTGAGGTAGTCGCAAATGTCACGAACAACAAATACGATGTAGTGCGCGTACAGCGCAATAACGCTCAACGCGTAGATCATGGACGCAAAGAGCGGACGCAGCAATGGCGCAGGGAAAAGACCAAACTGCGGGCCGTACGCGTTCAGGATGAGCAGACCGAACGGCAACAGCACTCGGAACTGTGGCGTGAATGGCACCTTGCACATGTGGCTCACGATCATGCGGCTCTACACAGATATTGCCCAGCATCACCGTCAGATAGAGATAACGACCATGGACACGACATAATTTGTTTTGGCAAGGATCATTAGACGCACCGAAAAGAGCACGTACGCGATACCATACGGAAACAGGAACAGGACAGGATACGCAGCGTAATCCGCGGCATTTGGGCCCGTGACCCAAAGCGCTCCCGCGCACACCAACAATACGATGGGCACAAGCTGCATCAAGGCCACCGGCTTTGCGCGGTGCTTGGCACCGGCCTCTTCCGCTGGCATGGCGTCCAATGGCGTGCGAAGGACGTTGGTAATGTTTCCATACACCAGCACGACGTTACTACCAAGCAGTGCAACCGTCATGACAAGCGTGGGCGTAATGGAGAATAGGGACGCCTGCCAGAAGGATGGTCCGAAGATTGCAGTCAAGAGATGCACACCCACGAGCGTGAGCTGTCCTTCCGTGACGCCATACCATCCGTTACCGCAGCTCATGACTCCCGTGTGGTATTCTTCCCACTGTGCCATGTAGAACGAGATGGAGACCGACGAGAGCACAATGAAGGCACTCGGAGTCGCTGCAACCTGGATCGTCGCCAGCGCGCTGATCACGTTCAACAGCGAGCACAGCGCATCGCAGCCTATGCACAGTTCCAGACAGAGCCATCGTGCCATCATGCCGTCACCATTCGATGCATACGTGAGACAATGAGTCATCGGAAACGATCCCTTTCGGCTACGACCACTCACGTACCGTGATCGAATAGCTGCCCAAGCGGGGAGGACGAGCCTGTGCGGCGCGCCTGCTTGCCGTCAATGGCGTCCAGAGTCTGGTAGAGGAAGAGTCCAAGCGCCGAGAGCACGTACACCCACGCGGGTGATGGCTCGGAGATATGCGGCGCGTAGAAGAGCTGCACCACCGTGGTGAAGAGCATGATACATGTGCCCAGCATGGTCACAAGGTTGGGAGCCATCCACATCGGCAGCAGCTCGACCACGGCGCTCCAGAACACATTGAGCTTGATGTCCAGGAACGTATACGAGCCACTGTGTTGTCCATTCACGCCAGTCATTTGCATCCGCACACACAAGCACAACACACACATTTAGCCTGCGCATGAGCCCCACGTTTGCCACCAAAGCAATCCCACCAATC
>JAADWT010000855.1:0-13691 GCA_023336285.1 Pythium grandisporangium
AACCATCCAGCCAATCAACTGTATATATTTGAGTGTTACGTAAACTTCATATGACGCGTATATTTTCTGTCCATTGATTGGATAGCAAATGAATGAACAGAAGAGTAGAGTCGGCTTAGAGGTAGCAGTAGCGAACTAAGTTCCGACCAATTCACTTTGCATTTTACCTACTCCACAACAATCAACGTCGATGAGACAGGGATTTACTACGGTATGCCCCCGTCCCGTATTTGGGCGCTACGTGGTGGTTCATCGAAGGTGACCGGGATGTCTAAGCACACGAACAGAATCACGGCGGTCCTAGCGATCAGAGCAAACGGGGAGAAGCTACCAATTCTTTTCATTCTCAAGGGTGAAGCGAGCGGGCGCATCCTGGACGCCGAGGAGTACTACATTGTGCAAACGAACGCGTGGATGGACAAGCGCGTATGGGACGAGTATGTTGCAGGTCCTCGTCCCAGAAATTCGTGGGCCTAGTGCCATACTGGTGGACAATTTAGACGTGCGCGTCTCCCAACACTCGGTGGATAAGGTTGCCGCTGAGTTGTTTTCTACGGTGGTCCACCTTCCCCCCAACTCAACTTCAATATGCCAGCCATTAGACGTCGGAGTCATGGGACCCGTCAAATAGGAGCTTAGGGCGGCGTGGCAGAGGGAAGAGGGAACCGCTACCAACTGGAGGTCTGCTAAGCAGAAGCGGATCATGATGATTCGTCGGACTATTCAGGTTTGGGCTGACGTAAGTGAGGAGACTGTCGCCCGTAGCTTCATGAAGGCGCTGCCATACTCACACATCTAGATATCTTTTATAATGTATAGGCATAGATAAACACAGTTTTTCAAATATCTCGGTATCCAGCCACTCTCGAAAATTGGATGTTAGGCAAATGTATGGGACCTAGGGTAAGGGGTTATAGGCCTGTATGTAATGGACATGTTGGCCAACTTTCAGTTCAAATGCTTTAAAAATAAAGGCTCAATGAGCTGGTGAATCCTAGTTCCATGGGTAGTACATTAAATTCCGGGGGTGTAGTACCGTAAATTCCAGGCAGCCGCGCCGAGTTCCGCGCTTCCTGTCAAATATGATACCTTGCGGTTTTGTGAAATTGGTTTGCGTATCTGTTTGAAAGTGGGACCCTTGTGATTGGCTGATTCTTTCAAGTGAGCCTTATATTTTGTCGTTTCCAAAAATTGTTGTGTACATAGCGAAACCCACCAAGCCCTGGGCCTTATAGCCTGTCGTTATTTGTAACAGATAGTCCGGTAGTCCGGTATGGTGTTCTTGTCCGTGTTTTGTGTCATCTCACAAAATATATCCCACTTTTGAGACATATTTGTGACCAGCAATAAACTGCTGTTTTACGTTGCCGTTAATTGGTTAGGTCTTCTAATTGGGTAAATACGTTACTTGGTTGGCTTTGGCATCGGAGGGTGAACTTATCTAACTATCCAATGCGTACCTAAGGAATATATATGGCAGAAGAGGACGGAATGCCTGCATACACTATGGATGGCCAATCGTGATTTTACGAGGCGTTCTTGGCGGCTTCTAGCAAGCCGTCGGTGCCATAGTAATACTCGTAGAACAGCTCCATGAGCGGCGGCTTAATGTAGTGGAAGGTGATCGTGTCGGGCGCGCAGCAGTTGTCCCCGTTCTGCCAGCCGATGCCGTTGTGATCCGAGAACCAATTCGCCTCGTCGTAGATGGACTTGTAGACCTTGGCGTTGAAGTCCGTCTCGTCGTGCGGGCGGAAATAGAGATGCACGGGGTTGTACTGGTGAAAGCGCTCGCGCTTCTGTGCGTCCCGTGTGTCTTGGGGCGTTACGTTATGGTGCAGCATGCAGAACGAAATGGCCCAATCATCCGCCGGCAGTTCGTCGGGTAGGCAGTACGGCTCGTCAAACGATTCACCGAGCGTCTTGAGATAGGCCCAGTTCATCGCGTAGCCCCCGCCACCAGGCGTGTAGTACAGCCCGCCATGCTTTCCCTCTGAGGCCTCGATCCCCTTCATGATGGCTACATGCTTCGGGTCGTGTTCGTCGTACGGGTTCAGCGGTCGTCGGACCTCCCACCATGGCAGCGTCATGCGGTGGCCCAGCAGCGTAGGCCTATCCAGCGGCAGTGCTTGTACGGCGGGCGATTGCAGGTATGCCTTGAGATTTTCCATCAACAGGAACGTGTCGTCGTCACACTTGAAGACCCAGTCAAATTGTCCATCACTATACTCGCGGAGCAGCGTACGCACCACCTCACGGTGCTTTTGCCACAGAGTTTCATGCAATGGTGGTGCCGTGATGCGCACCGTGGGGATGCTGTCGTCTTCCAGGTCGCTCATGAAGAGCAGCGTGTCACACTTGGTCCCCCATGTCTGCTTGATGGACAGCACGCGGTCCGCGTGATTGGCATGATACGTGTTCACCCAGCACAGCACGCGCGTACGCTTCATGTCGGCCTCCGCCATGGGCTGCACGCTCACAAGCTTCATGGCATGCACGTTCCGGCCCAGCAGTGTGATCAGCGCCTCACGCTCCATCGCGAGCGCAGGTCGGCTTAGCACAAGCACAAGCGCCATGGCGACTAGAAACAGCAGATGCAACAGCCCCACGTGGCACGGCACACCCATGGCGTCTGCAGCTCTCATCCACCTGGTGGGGAGAATGCTGCAAATGCGATCTGCGCTGATGTTTCAGCGTCGACTCACACTGGCGATTTCCACCGATAACCCATTCATCCCTTTTCAGCCAATAGATACAGTTTAACACGGTCTATCTATCCAATCAGGAGTGGGGATTGGAAAGCAGCCACGTATGCAAGGTTTACTGTATTGTTTCAATCGGGTGACGTTGCAAAATGCGAAATGCAAAGTACAAAAATGCAGAAATACAGAAAGTGTAGTGCGTGGGGATGGCTCAGCACTGGTATGAGTCACAGCCCACGACGACCTCAATGTCTCCGAGTCGGGAGCGAAGGTGCAGGTCGCCAAAGGAGAGACAGCTGCTGCTCGTCGGGTCGCAGTTGATACCGCCCTGCCTCTCGTTGTAGTCGGTGGAGGACTATATTCAATACAAAGAGATCATGACAAGAACCCAAAACCAGTCAAGCCAACCTGCCACCAGCCAACCAATACATTCACGCACACTCAACAGCAGGCAATGTACATGGAGAGCTGTCTCGTTGACAGAATCGTAGGCGTAATTGCCCTTGCGGATGGTCACATTGCCGTAGTCGGAGCGGACGTAGTACAGCCCAGTGAATGCAAGCGGCTACACGGAGTGTCTCGTTATTCGTTCCTTCTGAATCAGCAGCAGCAACCACTTCCAGATCGAGGACAGGTAACATACCTTGAGATGCAGATATATATTTCCGGATGAGGTCTCGATGTGCACGTTCCCGCTCGGCTCTGCGTGCTTCAACTCCACGTCCCCTGCGACCGTCGTAACTTCCAGTCGCCCCATGAACGCGCTGTTGCCCTATGGAACGGACACAAAAGCAGCATCAGCCATGCTTCCACGCTAAGACACGGAATAATGTCAACCTGTGAATGATTTCGCACCGCGGTGGTGAGGCTCAGCGCAAAGATATTGCCATCTTCTGATGCCAGTTGAATCCAGTTGGAATCCAGGTAGGAGGCAAAGATGCCCCCAGATACACTCTTGGCCGAGAGACGGCTTCGTCCAAGTGAAACAGTGCTACATGCACAAACCAAGAAGATAAAGACGAAGAAGAGCGCGCCATGTCAGCCAACGGCAGCATGTCCCTGGGTGTCCGTCAAAATAACGCATATGGATACGATGTTCGTGAATGGTACCCGTCAATACTGGTCAGCTGGATTGTACCAGCTCCCGTCTCTATATCCACGTCGCAGTCCACAAACGTGGCATTGGTCACTTGAACCGGCCCCAGTGCACTATATATCGTTGCTGCTGTGGCGACACCCGTGTGGCCCTGGGCACGCACGGCGACATTGTTCACATCAATTTCGCCTGCCTCCGACACCAAGGAGAGCCCACGCTCTCGCACCAGGATATCCGAACAGTTGATATTGGCCTGACCCGTGGTGGCATCAAGCCCAAGCACGACCAGAGGTGAGTCACGACTGCTGCCTCGAATGTCAGCCGAGGCATTGGAGCGCAGCGTCAGCTGGCGAGGTGGCTGCGTGGGAAACGCTACGTCCATGACTGAGCGCTAGATGCGCCGCATAACCCCAACGGAGACATCAGTGTCCCCTACGAGTCAATGTACATCTAAAGTTAATCCTTAGAAAACCCCTACGCACCTGACAAGATCCGTCTAGCCACAGGAAACGCGTGACATCGACAGGGCGTGCCGTGAGCATCATTGTAGCGTCAATCGCCTCTTGGGAATATAAATCCTCGTCGCCATTTTTTTCCTGCACGATCACACAACAACTCGATTACGACACCTCCTCGACGATTATTTCCGCGACGCACCACATGCATGGGTCTACGAACCGCTTTCCCATATAGCTCTAACGCCACCCCGCCCGTGGTGTTAGTCGCGGGGACTACACTGACCGATCCGCGCTTGAACAGATTGGTGACCCATACTCTCTCAGTAACGGTGCCATTGGTCGAGTCGTCAAACAGAGGGAAGGTACTAGACTCCATGAGCTTGCCAATGCTGTTGCACTTGGTTGTGAAGACAATGTTGGCGCACATGACCGAGAAAATGAGCGCGACAGCGACCACGAACAAGAACGAGACGATGCGCATGGCAATCCGGTGTCTCCGCTTTGAAATCGCAAAGCGCGCCATCCAGTGATGTCGCTGTTGGGTGCTAGTATCCACATCGACCGAGACTGTATCGTTGTCCTTAATGACATTGCGGCCACGTTCATCCACCGTGCTAGGTGCCCCCATTTGAAACTGCCGCATACTTTTCTTATCGTGCGCAAGCTGACGCTTGACCCGTGTGGCCTGGTGCATGAGTGTGAGACACACGTTTGCCTCGTAAAAGATGAAGAATCCACAGATGATACCTAGGCAGGCCACCATCTTGAGGTTGTTCTTAATGAGTGACGCGAACTGGTCTCGGTCGTATCGCGCCTGAAATGTGGGCGGAAGAATCACTCGCAGTTCCTTCCAGTGTAGTAGAATGTTGTCCTGAATTTGCCCCATCAACGCGAAGTAGGTAACGGCGAGACCAACAAATAGCGTCCCAGTGCAGTAGGAAAGCATGCAGCTCGCTGAAAGAAGACGCCGGTATTCAAACGAGGCGCCGATGAACGATAGCACAGCTATCGCGAGTAAAAGCAACCCACAGGCGAAGATGATGATGCCGGTGTACGGGGCCGATGCGAGAGTGGCGGTGTCGGCAATGTATTGGCCACCCATGATCAGAAACAGGGAGAACGGAAGTACGATCATGCTGAACGTCTGAAGAAACGCGATTGCAGCGCGTCGGGCACCGACCACTGCATTGAGATGGCGCACGAAAAAATAATGTGCGAGAGCAGACACGAGCAATGTCGCGGCCCCCAGCCAGAGATAAACCTTGACATCGTGGTTCAGCTATGTACACATATAGTCGCAGCAACAGCAAACGGAGAAAATAGTTAGTGTGCACGGCATATCCATTACGATTCGCGCTAATGAAATAGATAACGTCAAGCAGGGATTGTTGGTGGTAAGTACCACATCGTTCTCCTTTTGTGTGAATATGCGAAGAGACTCATCGATATACGTGTCAATTGCGGAGCGCACGTTGAAGGTTGACAAAATGCAGATGCAACTCAGCATGACAAATAGGAAAGTGACCGCAGTTGACAGGATCAGCGTGATCAACGCTGCGGGGGTGGATCGACAAAGCCCCTACGCAGATAACCATCATGACAGTGTACCTATCAGACTCCACGGATACCAATACGGTGATGGGCGCTTGCAGACCTTACCATAACACCACCGACGATGCTAGTCACACTCAAGGCAGCGCTGGTGATGTAGATGTTGCGGTGGATCGCAGACAGACTGTACAACGTGAAGAGTGCGGCCGTGGCGACTATCTCGATCAACACCAAGCATAACCCAAAGCATGTGGTTTGGCACGTGAACGATGGCAACGAGACGGGCTGGCGCGACGCAGGTGTACGCCGCATGTTGGATGACGTGGCTGTGCTGTGCTGTGCTGGGCGATACAATGATTCTCGCGTCGTTGTGCAAGACACCGGAAGGCACCAACGAAATGTGATCAGGTCCTCCCCCTCGTTGGTTGGCCGACACAAGTCTTCTGATAGCAACTATCCACCGACTCACGGAAACCCGCACAGTCTTGCCCAGGAACGCGAACGTAACTGCGCTGAGATAGTTTATGCAAGTGCTTCAGTGCCCGTAGTGTCCTCAAAAAATCGCTTTTCATTTATCTCCTTTGCAACCGTTGCGCGCCGTTTCGTCAATTCCGAAATTCGCTTCGGCGAAACCCCTTCGATTGCCACCGCCGAGACCAGAGTAGAACTTTGGAATTTCTCTCGCGCGTCCACGTCAACCCTGCATGAGCTCAACAACGACGAAAGCTGTGACCCAGAGTGATTGGTATCTAGATAATTTGCGTGGCCTGATCGTTATCTTCGCAGCTAGCATCACTAGCTTTTTGGTGTCATTTGCTGCGATTGTAACCTTCACGCGAGCACGGTTCGCCGGTCGTTTTGGTCACAAGCATGAGTCCATGGACCCACCTGAACTCGTGATGATCAAGATCCACACGCGACTCACTCGTGCGCTTTCGTTGACGGGAATGGCATTGCAAGTGATGCTACTGCTTCGTCTGGTCAACACCGCGGACGACATCCATAAAAGCCCCACCTACTCATTCTCTCTCTTCCGCCCATTTTGCAACATCTGCGCCTATGTTCTGGGCTTTACGACCAACACGCACGCCTTCTTCCGCATGCTATCGCTCTTGCTATTGGCCGAGATCATTGCAACCGACACAGTGGCGGAAGTTGCGCTGGCGATGGTGGCAAACTGTCTCCGTGTGCAAGGGCTACACTGTGGTGCCGACGTGCTGAGCTCCCTGCCACTTAGCACTCTTGAGTTTCTGCTGACTCGAGAGCGCGTGAGTCTCTTCGTGACGCCGTGGCTCATGCTGGAGGTGGGCTACCTGGGGATCTCGATTGGATTTTGCTCGTCGCGGTACTCCAGACGCGGGCTATCTCTATCGAGACCACGCCCCAATATTCGCGCAGTGCTGGCACAGTACTTCCCGGATCAGTTTGGGGTCCGTTACGCTCATGCCGACGCGCTTCATCGCTCGCGTGCGACCACGCAGCGCTGGAAGGTGTGACCACTTGACCACTGCATGTAGTGAACGATGAATGGCATTGACACGTTGAAGTTTGCGAGGCATCATTCCCCATGCAGCTGACGTGTGATGCCCAAAATAAGATCAATTAGCTCACCTAATTGAATACCATCGTCGTGGGATTGGGCTGGAGAACTCTTGCGCTCCATTGTCCAAACGCGTAAACGGACCGAACTATTAGCATGAGTGCCGCAGCGGCCATGGGTGCGACGCCCGCGGCGATGCCACCGCCCGCGAAGCGGCGACGGGCGTACTTCGTGCAGCTAAGTACGACCTCTTGCTGCGAGGTCAGCCTCAAGGAGCTTATCGCGCAGCAGGGCGGCGGTTCCGTGAGTCCCAGCCGCGCCAATGGCGCCACCGGCAGTGGCGGCGAACTCGAAGCGAGCGCGGGGACGAGTGCCAACGCTGGCCAAGTACCAACTAGCAGCGAGAACGGCGGACCAGGCCCTCTCGTTGCGCCACGCACGCAGCGCTTTGATATCATCGAGCGACTTGAGAAACGGTACGGCGGTGGAGCCATCGTGGGCCCCGCGGTGCTTCACGGCGGCATCAATGACGCGTCAGGCGAGGACCGAGGCGAGGCGTCCTACAAGCGTGGCGACGATGACGACCTGTACGACTCGGAGGACTCGTTCATCGACGATGCCGAGCTTCAGCAAAATATCGAAGAGATACACACACAGTCGCGCGTGCAGACCAAGCATTCCGGATTCTTTGTCAACGCCGGCGACGAGATTGAGACGATCCATAATGATGACGCGCTCAGCGGTGACCGCAGCAGCAACGGCGACGCGTTCGGCACTGCCGGCAATGCACCGAAGAAGGCCGCAAAACGACCGAAGAAGGGCGGCGCCGAGTCCTCGCGTGCTGTCAAGGCGTTCATTGACGAATGGGCCGATGCCGCAAGCGATTGGCAACCTGGGCCCGACGTGCTGAACGCGTTGGATGCGCTCCGCACCACAGTGCAGGAGAGTACGTATAACATGCATATCCATACCCGTATTGATTTGCTGGAGGGTGGTGGTATCTGTGGGGCGGCATTGATCTCATTGTGCTTCTGAATTGTGTGGCTGTGATGTCTATCCTAGTGACGGAGACCAAGCCATTCACCAAGGTGTTTCCTCGCCAACTGGATGACGCCTTGCGTGCCGTGGATCGCCTTGCGGTTGAAGCGCACCCCAACAAGTGGCGTGTCAACGGGTACTTTGCGACTCTCATGACCTTCTTACCCTTCACAAAGCAGTACCTTAAGGTGCGTTGACGGAGGTCATCTCTCATCCCACATGCGAGTGCGCATCGCTAACGTATCCTACTATATTTTCAGTCGAATATGCTACGCCTCGAAGCACGGGACTCGGCACGCACAGCCAAGGACCGACTCGATGAGGCCATGACTTCGCTAGCGACAGAGGTACGTCAACAGTACGGTGTGCTTGCCAGGTCTTTGTTAGGTACCTATCTGACTTCGATCTGCTGGTGTTGTATGGGACTAGATCGACGTATATGGCTTACGACTACAAACGGAGGCCATTGACACGGTTAAAGAAGGTGGGTGTCTGAATGAATCAGTTTATGGTGGCCAGGTATGACATGCACCCACGCTCTTGTGCTGTATTTGTGGTAGCTATCGTCCAAGACACGGCGTTAGCTAACACAGTCCATCAATTGTTGGGGATCCTCGATGATTGGGTCGTCAAGGAAAACGATTACAGGTAAGCTAGATGGGCTGCGTTGGAGTAGACTTGGTAGCTGTCTATGTGGATCGCGTCTCTGACACGCTACGTTCTGGTTTCGTATGGGTAGACAAATGCTAAAGACGGAAGACAAGAAAAAGCTGAAGCCGCAAGAATTTGTCCAGCTAAATACTCGGCAAGAGAGGAATCGCCTATTTAATCGCGTATGTGGGTGTGCGATCATTGCATTCATAGTCATAATCCATGGAAAGGTTGACTGACGGTGTGATGAATACCCTCTTGAACTTGTTTTATGCTGATTGTCTATTATCCGGGTTGACGCAGATGCATACACTGTTTCCACCCGGTTCCATGGACCTGCAATCACTGCGGGCAATGAATCGTGCAGCCAAAACGAAAGCGAGTCGCAAGACGGCCGTGATTCAATCCAAACCAGTGGTGGCCATACCAAAGAAGACCAAGTCTCCTGTCTCGGCTGCAGCATCTTTTTCTGATCCTCCAAAACGAGCTATCAAGCCTTTCAAGTCGCGTCTAATCGACGACGCCCCCGTGTTTGCCGAACAAGACTTTGACGAGACCGTGACGTAAACACAGATTAGTGGAAAGTAGTAGGTTTAAGCATGCAACGCCTCGAGTTTCTTGTCCAGGGTCACGGCGGGCAATAGTTCTTTTTGTTTTCCTTCCTTTTGCTACCAGTTATGACGTTTGTTTTCTCTACCGTCTTCATTCACGGCTCGCAATGGCCTCCATCATCTCTTCACAGGAGGGCTAAGTACAATATTACTGTTCCTTGTCAACGCGGTCAAAGATGATGATCATCTCACAGTGTGGGGTATGCGGGAACATATCCACGGGGATGGCGTGCACGGGCTTGAAGGCCTTGCCCAACACAGACTTGGTCTTGGGCCCACAGAGCGTCATGGCATCCTGGATCAGTGACCCCGTCGGGTTACACGACACGTACACGATGCGATCCACGGGTTGACAGCTCCGCAGCGAGCGAAGCACTTGGTGGTGGAGCCCACCACGCGGAGGGTCCACGATGGCCACCACTCGCGACAGCGGCTGGCTCGGTTCTGCCGCCGCACCCTCCACGGCCTCGCTCTTCACCGCGGCTTCCTCCGGCTGGCTCTCCTCTGGCTTGGCCTTGAGCAAGTCGCGCATGACATCCTCCGCCTTGGAGTTGACAAACGTCACATTCGTCACGTTGTTCAAGGCCGCGTTCACGGCGGCATCCTCGGTGGCGGCCTTGCAGAGCTCAATACCCACCACCTTACCCACGCCGGCAGCGGCACAGATGCCGATCGTGCCCGTGCCACAACACACGTCGTAGAGCAGCGTGTTGGCGTCGGCCGTGGTGTGCGTCTTGACGAGCGAATACAGGTTCTCCGCGCCGGGCGTGTTCACCTGGAAGAACGCGTTGGGGGACACGGAGAAGCGCATCCCCAGCAAATGCTCCTCGATCGAGCGTGTGCCGTGCAAATGGATCAGTGGCTCGTCCTCTGAGGCCGCCGACACCCCCTCGTATTCCTGCACGTAGAGCGACGTCACGTGGAGCCCCGAGGCGGGACTCGTGAGCGTGTCGACCAAGAGCGTTTGTGCACGCGCTCTGTCCTCGGGGGAGATGCCCCTGGGGTTGATTTGCATCACCACCATGAGCTGCTGCGTGCGCTCGCTGTGGCGCACCGTCAGCAGACGCCAAAAGCCCAGCTTCGTCTTGACATCATAGGCGGCCAGGCCCGAGGTCTCGATTATGGTCTGCACGAAGGCACACACAGTCTCCATCACGGGCGACACGCTGGGGCAGCCCGTGGGCGGACTCACAATCACCGAGCCGTCACGGAAGAGCCCGCGGCGAAAGCCCACACACGGCTTGTCCTCGGCATCGCGCCCAATACTGAACTCGCACTTGTTGCGGTACCCCTCCGTCACAGGGGACGCGTGGATCGAGTCCATGGCGCAGCAGAGCCCCTTGTGGCTGGCAAACCCCGTGATACGGGGGCGAGCGCCGCCGTTGTTCTCACTTGGTTCGTCGTCGGTATCGCCCAAGTTGAGAGCTATCGGCGCCTGCACGTCGCCCTCCGGCACAGCGTAAATCAGCGACTGCGTGTCCGAGAGCAGGATCATCTGGTGATCGTGTGAGCACAGGCCCAAGAGCGCCGACGGCGTGGCCGCCGCCGCTGTCTCTCCGCTCCAGTTCATGGGCTCAAACACCAGCTCATCCAGTGCGTCAGCTGTCAGCGGTGCACGAAGCCACTGAACCTTTGGGGTTAACTCCGTCGCCATGGGTGCAACGCCCTCGTCACTCTTCCGGGGGCAAAAGGCGTATACAAAGCCGTTGTGCATCACGATCGTGCGCGCTCCGGCCACGGCGCTGATCTGTGTCCACTGGCCCGTGGCGAACCGACCTGTGCCCTCCTGCTTGAGCACCTTGCCTTCGTTCGTGCAGCACAGCAGTGAGCCTCGCAGAGAGGCCAGCGACGTGATCGCACCCGCGCCGAGAGGGCCAGCGCAAAGCGTCTCCCAGAACTTGCTAGTGGCGCCCTGACGCAGCACGATGATCGCATTCGCGTCCGTGGCCGCCACCAGCTCGCTGCCAAAGGACACGATGCTCGTGACCCCAGGCGCGTCGATGATGCGCCGCCAGGTCGTCCCGGCCGACGCCTCGTGCGGTCGAGAGTAGAGCACGCCGTCGGCCACGAGGAAGAGCGACCCATGGCTTGTGAGCCACGACGGGATGTCCGTGGAGGTACGCACGGCCGCGCCATCGGCGTCACCCTCGAGCGACTTGAGCTTCTTAGCGCGGCGCTGCTGGCCGCCTGCCACCATGCGCTTCTCCTTCTTGAAGTACTCCTTCCGCGTCTGGCGCACGATCTTGACCAGCACCTTCTTCATTTCGGCCTCCTTGCGCTCCAGCTGCTCGGCGTAGGGCACATCTGCCCACGGCGTCACGGCCTCGCGCGCATTCGACGGCGCTTGCTTGGTTGTCGCGGCGCCGGCTTCATCGTTCGCGTCGCCGTCACCACCCTCCCCACCCTCGCCGCCTCCATCTTCACCGTCGCCAGTCTCTCTCGTGCGCTTTTTGCCGTGGCGCCCCGATCGATTGTTGTCTTTGCTGTTGCTTTTCCGGGGCAGGGCTGTCTTGATCTCCATGCGCTCGCCGCTCCATGTGAGTGCCTGCAGCTTGGGCAGCGCAGCGTCGCGCTGCTCGGCGCTGGTGAAGTGCACAAAACCGAACGAGAGCTGGCGAGACTTTTGCACCTTGCGGAAGGCGACGTCGTGCTCGCGCAGGAACGTGTCCATGCTCTTGGCGTTCTTCCACTTGCCGTAATTGAGCACGATGAGCTTGAACTCGTCCGGGGTCTCGCCATTGTCGCCCGCGTCGCCATTGTCGCCCGCTGCGGCATCACCAGCAGCACCACCCGCGCCTTCATTATTGGTGTTGGCGTTGGCGCCAGTGCTGGCGTTTATGTTGCCATCTCCGTTGGCGTGCGCCATCGTGGGCGCCACTGCTGCCGCCTCCTGCATCTCGTGGTCGGCCATTTTGCTGGCAATGGCAGTGGCAATATTCACGCAGGTCGATTTGATTGGAGGGAGAGGAGCTACAGTATTACATAGTATTACATACTGTAGCTCCTCGCAAACCAAGCGTTCACTCAAACCAGATCTCTTTAAAGAGGGTATCAGTTCTTCACAGAATCGTGACACCGCATCACCAAGCACCAACACCCCACCGCTGCAGTCAGAGCGATCGTTCGCATTCCCATAAAATTCGCACCCGCATTCGACCGGTGAGGCGCAGCAGCCATGGGTGACGTAGAGCCAGAGGGTACAACACGCAGCACCGGCACCAGCGCCATCTCCAGCTTCAGTGCGCAGCGCGCCGCTGACACGCTCATGGCGCCCACAGACGTGCGCGCTGGCGCGGGCTTTGAGGTATCGGTACATCGCTGTCCGCGCCTACTGCTGCGGGAACTCAAGCACGTCTTCCCAGCTCAGTTCCGCGGCCAGGACATCAAGACCGCTACCGTGCTGGCCGTGGTTACTTGCCAGAAGGCGCTCATGGACCTCAGCCAGTTTGGCGTCGACGCTGACTCGGAGAAGGACCGCCTGCTGGAAACCTTCGTGGCGTTTGCGCAATTCGTCACCTCACAGCTACTCGCGCAAAAGTACTGGGCCGACTTCATCGACCCGTGCTCAGGGCTGCCCGTACGTCTTGTCTTCATGCTCTGGTCAATGCTTTTCGGTGCGTTGGGTCGGTAGCGTGTTGACCCCGTGTCTGGTGGTGATGTGTATTTTGCTTCATGTTCTGCAGATGCTGACGCTGCCTGCCAACAAGGTCTACAGCGAAGTGGATGGTGTCGAGCTCCTGCTACGGTATCGGTGCCTGAGCGCCGGTATGTGCAAGATCCTACTGCACCCCTCCTGGGGCGCGGCTGTCTACCCCGCATCGCTCTTCACGGACGCGCCGATCGACGTCGTGCTCGAAGTGCTGACGAGTTTTGCGGAGAAGCCGGCCTCAGACTCGGGCTCAGACTCGGACGAGCTCGACGACCGTGACCGATTATAGGGAGAGATCATCGCATAGAGTCACGAGGGGCATCTGGCTGTGCCTTGGCCATTGGCCGTCACGGGCGTGATAGCCGAGGACCCACCCAGCAGCATTCGGGGGGGGGGGG
>JAADWT010000856.1:0-13691 GCA_023336285.1 Pythium grandisporangium
CCCCCCCCCCCCCCCCCCCCGCTGGATGCAACAGGTGCCACCTAATTTATCATACTGATCGCGTGACCTGACTCTGAAGTCAAGGGAAGTGAGGCTCACTTCCCTTGACTTCGGAGTCAGGTCACAGTTGCGTACATCTTACGCAACCATGTTGCAGCTGCCGAACAGCGGTCTCTGTAACCTGGAAAAACGGTGGGCTCGCTGCAATGGAAAGCAAACAGATCTGCACTCCCAGTGCGTTGGGGCACTTTGAGGGAGGACGATTGGGATGCAAAGTTCCTCATGTACACAGGGCACAGCTTTGAGCGTTGGCAAATCGGAGAGGATACTTGTACTGTCAAAGCGGTAGACTATATACTATAGTACCATCCAAGGCAGTCCATTGCCAAGCTGGTTATCACGATCCAGCGAGCGGAAATAGGTCGATAGGCGTGACACGCCGCCGTCTCTTCACCAATGCGACCGCGAATTAGACCCGAGTCAACTGCCCGCCATTACACCGGTTGATATTTCGCCGCGTCTTGTTGCCTCCTCTCCATGAAAATCCATGCCAATCACCGTTAATCATTTATTTCTGGCGTCGTGTCATTCATGCGTCAGCCACCCCCACGTTCAGCAAAATTTGCCCACGCCCCAAACCATTTACCAATACGCGCCTCCGTGGGTGTCTTCAACCGGCCTAAGCCTTCCATCAAGGAGCTCTCTCTCATATATCCTCGAAGCGTCCATGGCTTGGATGGCAGACTGCGTGTACGCTCAAGAGAACCAAACATATGCAACCGTGGCGAACATATTCCAGGATGTGGATGAGCTGTTGCTTGGTCCTATTGAATTGGAGGCCGCCCCACTTGAACGAAGCTACTACCTCGCCAACGAAGAAGTTGAGAAGAGCGGGGCGATCCCTCACGACTATCGTAACAACGTTATGCATAGCACTTATGTTGACGCCAAGATCAGTAACGATGAGCATCGACTGCCAACAGCAACCCTTCGCAATAGCGAGCCGCTCATGGACCGTATTCACAAGCGAAAGCACGATTTAGCCACAGACACGACGTATCCATCGCGTACCGACACGTCGCCATCGACTATCGAAAGGGATTGGCCGTCCAAACGATCTAAGCCATCGATACTGTCTCGTTCGCAACGACCAACATCTTCGTCATCGTCGTTTCCTTTTGTTGGCCCCCATGGATCCAAGACTGTCAAGTCAGTCTCCACCACCCGCCACCCAGCACCGCGAGCCAAAAGGAAGGCCAGCAAAACAAAATCCAAGTCCATGACGACGGTGACTCGATCTTCACCAACATGTCGGTCATCACCTGCACCCGTATCGTCATCAGAGGCTTCACTGACAACCACGAAGACTATGCGTGATCCATCAACAACACCGCGTTCGCCCGCCGGATCCGCAAAGGTAGGGCGTTGGACCAAGCAAGAGCATGCGCTTTTTCTCGATGGCCTGAGCCTCTTTGGCAAGTCATGGAAAAAGATCGCGACCATCGTGACCACAAGAACGCTTGTCCAGATTCGCACTCATGCCCAAAAATACCTGCAAAAGCAGGTCAAACACAGTAAAGCAATCGCTGTCACCACCACGCCGATGGATGCATGCACCGTGGCAAAGGCACCAACCACATTTCCGCATTCATCATTCACAATAGCGTCGACACCATTGCCACCATCGTCAACAGTGGATTGTGTCGGCGCTGAAGAGATAACAGGCAACGACGATTCTTACCAAACCGATGGTGATGATGAGCCACGCTATGATCTGGATACCAAAGAGCACGCTGATGCTCGAATGTTTTTAGACCCGCTGTCTGCACCCTGGCTGCCAGCGACGCTCTCGAACTACATCGACAGCTGTCTGCCGCCATCTTCTGCTTCTTGCTTACCTATGTCGGTATTGCGTGGCACCGGTGTCTGCTCTTCGTATCAATGCAGCAATTTTCCCCAAAGAACTCACTCACCCAATGAACCACCAATGGATACATCCTCGGTCTCGAATTTGACGAGCCGACCTTCTTCTTCCTCCCTGTGCTCTACGTATGCACTGTCTCGCCTCGACCAGCTTCTTCTTGAAGATTGGACGCAGCAGGACAATGATGCGTTATATGGTAGTCCAACCGGTACTGAGGATGAACTCGCCCAGTGGTTATTTAGCCGGTCATCGAAGATCCTCTCTCCACCAAGCTACGCAGCTGTATGGCCATTAGAGCCCAACCGTCCCAGCAACCTCCTGTCCGATGCCCAAGCCGTAGAGCGCATCCAAAGTGAGGAAGGCTAAACGGCCATAACCCCTCACGGCCCACCCACGCCAACAGAACACTCAGGGCCAGAAATACGCCATCACCACGCTCTTGCTGCATCATGCTGATTCTGATTTGCTTCTATTGTTTGCAACCCATCTTCTTCTCCCCTGTTTGCATTGCAGCTGATGCCGTACTCACCATAAGCGATGCAAATAGCCAAGAGTATTGCCCTCCTCTTTGTCACTGCGTATCGTGGTCAGTCGTAGTCGGCACAGTGGTCGTCGTGCCCTGCTTCGCCTCTTTGAGGAACTGCTGAAGTGCAGTCAAGCGGTCATCGATATCGCTAAACGAATCCATCGACGTATCAGCCATGAGTGCTGCTGCCGTGGTAGCTGTAGGTGGGCGAGTCGCGGATGCTGTGGCTCGCTGACGCCGCGCGGTGGCAGATGACTGTGTAGGCCGTTTGTGGGCTGCTTGCCCCCGAGTAGTCCCTGTTGATGGACTACTACTGACTACAGATCGAGCTGGAGACGGAGATCGCCCGCGGTTCCGAGCCAGATCACGCGTGGGCACCGCATCGACTGGCTTGCCACCGTTCCCTGTATGCCGTGGCAGCGGAGAGCCTCGCACACGAGTCTGTCCTTGTGTGTTAGCTCTGGCTTTAGCATTGACAGGCGCTGAGCGAGGAGAAGCAGGCTCGGGTACACGTTTGGGGGACGCCAATCTGGAATCCACTTGCCGTTGATGAGTGGATGAAACTCGGGAGCGACCACGTGATGCCATGGAGCGTTGGGAACCATCCGATCCAGCAGATGAGTACCCACCCGCTGAGCTATCGGACGTGTACCCACCGGCACTTGCACGACCGCCACCGGGTCGTCTGCGATTACTGGCTCGCGGGGCTGGCCCGTTGGATTGTCGTCGTCGGTTGGAGGTGGGTACCGGTGGTGATGATTGCACCGCCATTGGAGCCGGTGGCGGATAGGTACTACGAATCTGCGATGGTGATGGTGATGGTGATGGTGATGGCGACGGAGACCGCGAGCGCGAGCGGTGTTGCTGTTGCCGTTGAAGCTGTTGCTCACGCTTGCGTTGTCTCTCCATTTGATACGCTGTAGGGTCGAAGCGACGAAACGGGACACGGCTCGCTGTTGCCTGTGGTGATGAAGGCGGTGCTTGCCGTCGGTGGCGACGACGCCGCTCTGCTGTCGTGTCACTATCCTCGTCTTCCGAATCAGTGTGTTGCCTTGTTGGACTCGTGTACTGACTCGCTCGTCGTCGCAAGCGTGCAGTGCTGTCGCGTCCAGATGCCGAGGCCGAGTCATTCATAGAGCGAGACGTTGAACCATGACTACGGCGGTTGGTATGTCGTGATGGGTCGGCCTGAGGGTTTGCCCGCGTCCGTGCGATCGCTAGTTGTCGTAGTAGTTCCTTGTTCTTGAGCTGGGACTCCTCCAGTTGAGTCTTCATATGCTGCAGTTGCAGCAACGCCTCCTCCGCGGCATCATGGCTCTCGCTCTGATGAAATTAACAAGGCAAGACATGACAATACGTAGTTGAGTGAGATCCACGAGTCGAACAGGAAGATGTCAGTCTATCCGTCCTCGCCAGCGGCTCGCATTCGATTGTAGCTTCTCTTCCCCTCCACCCTGGACGTACCAGTCGATCCCGCAATTCTTCACACTCTCGAGCGCTTGCCCCACCGTCTTGATGGAGCTTCAGGTATCTACGCAGACGGGGGGTACAAACCAAAGCTGTCAGCAACCAAGTACTTATCACTCTAATCCGTTCATGGCTCTTGGTGGGTCTATCGTACTTGATCTCGGCTCGCAGGTGAGTAATCTCTGCACTCGAGTCCTCGCGGCATTGCTGGTAGACGGCAATCAGCTCCTTGTTCTCCTGCATGGAGGCCTCCAGTTCATGTTGCAGGTCCATCTCCACCGACGACGCTGGGGCAGAAGGAGCGGTACCCCCACGATCGCCACAATACTGCTTGAGCGTGTTCTTGAGCGCACGGTTTTCGTGCTGCAGCGACGTAAGTTGCTCATCAAGGCGAGCCACACGACTGTTGATAGCATTTGGATCAGTCGTTTCTGCAGGTGGTTGTGCCGCCGTGGCAGTGGCCAGAGCCATTCGAAGACGACGAATCGTGCGCTGCAAGGTGGCCGGTGTTGGGTGTTGCACGAGTTCGAGTGGGAGTGGGTAGTGGACGCGGTCAAACTCCACGGCGTACGTGAGGATGAGGTACCGCTTGTTCATGGCGGTGGATGCCTTGGTATCCTCCTGTGGCGCGCTTGGCGATGAAGTCGATGGTGATGGCGAGGATGAAGAGGACGAGGACGGACGACCACCCATTTTCCGCTTGCGATATAGTTCCTATCATGTCGTGTTTGTGCAGGTTGTACACATATGTACACAAGGGCATACAACACACACACGCGGGACATATACACAATGGCAGCATACACATGGGGATACACACAGTGTGCGTGAGCGGGGCGGGAGGGGGGTTGCAGGGTGGGATATGCAGATGCTCGCTCGTGGAGACGCGGTTGTACCAGGTCGGAGGCGGTGAGCAGGTCGATGAAGACGGCATCGCTCCGGTGCGTGATGGCTGACAGCAGCATGTTGACAAACACCGGAAAGCGCTTGAAGTTGCCTGTCTTTCGGGTCAGCTCCTCCAGATCTGGACACACGGACGCGCAACATACACGCACGGATACACATAATACTCGAGTCACGTCAGCATCCAACGTCCAACACACACGCAAGTACTGACATCCATATATATACACACAATGTGTACACGAGCGTACAGGCCGAAGGGAACCGCGCGGTCCAACACACATCAGGCGAATTGATATTTCCTGTTCCCACGCCAACGCCTCCTCCGTTGTTGGTGTTGGCGCGCTCGCGCTCGTCAATCTCGACTTGCAGCTCCAGCGTCTGGTCCTCCACGCTCACGGTGACCACGTAGGCTACCCCGTGGAACGAGATCGTTGTCGACGTCTCCATGCCATCGTCCCGCATGGACGCCGCTCGTGCAACACGTTCGCGTTGGCGTTTGGTGTTTTGCTGTTGGTGTTTGCCGTTGTTGTTGGTGCTGTCCGCTGGCAACAACGAATCCCGTGTATTGGGCCTCTAAACGGCATAATTTGAACCAACCGGATAACAGCCGCTGGCTCCGGACGAGGGACCAACTTCCCACAACAAATCCTGAAGAGTCACCAGCTCTTTTCGCGCCCGCTTAAATCCGGATCCGCCCGTATCAGTTTACTGTTAGACGGAGAAAGCAACTTAGGTGAGTCAGGCGTTAGACTTCGAGTATACATTTGCTGCCGCGCCACCGCCAGAAGTGCGCAAATAGACCTGCGCCACGTGCGACGCTGCGGGTGCCATACGTATGCGCACATACGCTCCCCCATTGGCATTGGACTCTGTCGTACACGCCGCGAGCTATACATAGGCATCCCCCCCCTGTCCATCCAAGATCACCCAGAGCGCCAGGGGCTTGCTTCCAATTCAATTCATTCACAGATAGTCCACGAGCGAGTCGAGACGCGATCGGCCAGGGCTTTTAAAACGCACAACGCACACAGGGGGTCTAACACACTCAAAAAGACCCCTCCCTGTTACCAAGACACCAACATGCCCAGCGGTGGTGGGCATGGAGAGCGCATGGCACTCGTAGCGGGGCCCGAGCCCACGCCACCAGCCAGCGACAACGACAACGACCGCGTCCATGTAGGCATTGACGGTGCACCGCCGGAGTCGGACCGCGTGAGCCATCTTCTAGCGGAAGCTGTGACCTCTCCACCGACCTTCCTCGACGTATACTTTTACCACGAGTCCACGCTGCGGTGGCTGCTGGGCGTCGTGCTCTGTGTGGCCACAGGCGGGCTATTACCCATCCTTTGTCTATGGAGACCTCAACTCTGGACTATACTCACCAGAACACACGTCACGAGTGCGCCCGAGGGCACCGTGGCCCTGGTCAAGTACTCGGGCACCAGCGAGAGCAAGACACCACGGATGCACTGGGAGGTATGCATCCTGCATCACCACCAAGCCAATGCCTTTATGGATGACCACACGCTGGTTCCGCCTCTGATCTGGTTCGAGTTCCACAAGATCCGTCACGCGTGGCACCCAGAGACGCAGCGCGTCGTCGCCATCCAGAGCGAGCTCCGTGAATCGTTGGCCACGATCACCACCCGGGCCGTCCATGAGTCGGGTCTATCCGAGGCCTCAGTGCGAGACCGCCAGGCGCTCTATGGGCGTAACGAGATCGATCTGGCCCCGCCCCGCTGGCTTCACGTGCTCCTGCGCCGCGTAGTGCACCCGTTCTATCTCTTCCAGGTGGCCAGCGCTCTCATCTGGTTCAGTGAGAGCTACACGACGTACGCCCTCGTGGTGCTCCTGCTCTCGTTGCTGTCCGTGCTCTGGGAGGTGCAGACGCAGGTCAATAACGCACGCAAGCTGTATGAGCTGGTCCGTATGGAGGCCACGGCCACGGTCGTGCGCGACCAGCGGCGCCAGGTCGTTGCAGCGCACGAGCTCGTGGTGGGGGACATCGTGGTGCTTCAGGAAGGTGTCGTGGCTGCGGACATGGCGCTGATCACGGGGGATTGCTCAGCAGACGAGTCCACGCTCACGGGGGAGGCCATCCCCGTGGTCAAGCAGGCGCTGAGGCCGCCGTCCTCTCAGTCCCAGCCCCAGCCGGTGGAGCCACGTGCCCTGCGAGCCAATGTCTCGACACGGGGCAGTGTACTCAGTGCTGGCTCAAGCGTCGTGAGTTGTGCGCTCGAGGCGCGCGCGGTCGTGGTGGCCACGGGGTTTGCCACCGCCAAGGGCGAGCTCTTCCGAGCGATCGCCTACCCAGTGCCCGTGGCACTGCGCATCCAACAGGACAGCTACCGGTTCCTCTACGCGCTGTCGGCGCTGGCGCTGCTCGCGTTCATCAAGCGCATGGTGCAGGCCACGTCCTCCTCCCCTTCCTCCTCCTCCTCCTCTGTGAGCACCATGGACGCGATTGTATCGGCGCTGGACCTGGTCACGATCGCGGTGCCCCCCGCGCTGCCCCTCGTGCTCACCGTGGGCGTGGGCTTTGCACTCACGCGTCTACAGCGTGAAGGGATCCTCTGCATCAACTCACAGCGCATCAATGTCGCCGGCCACGTGGATTGCGTCTGCTTTGACAAGACGGGCACCCTCTCGAGTGATCACCTGGATTTTCAGGGCGTGGATGAATGCAGCAGCGCCGCCACGGGCGTGGGCACAGCCACCGGAAGAGGCTGCCAGTTTGTAGGGCTCCAGCACGAGGTGGAAGTGCTCTCGGTCAATGCCATTGTGGGGCTCGCGACCTGCCACGCACTGCAGGGCGACCACGACGGCCGTGTCACGGGCTATGCGCTGGAGAAGGACATGTTCCTGGCCACGGGCTTCTCGCTGGAAGCGACAGCGTGTGGAGGAGGAGGAGGAGCTGTTGCTGTGACCCGTACGAGTACGAGGCTTGCCACGCCGCCACCAACGCTGCCCTTCGCCACGCTCATCTCCTCCCCCTTAGGCAAGGCCTTTGGAATCGTGCATCGCTACCCGTTTGACGCCACACTGCAGCGCTCCTCCGTGCTGGTGGAGGACATTGAATCGGGCTTGCATGTGGTCTACACCAAGGGCTCGCCCGAGGCCATGCGCGCCGTGTGCGACCCACGCTCGCTACCGGCCAACTACCACGCGCGGATGCGCACGTACGCGAGCCAGGGCTACTACGTACTAGCGCTGGCCAGCAAGACCTTCTCGCTGCCGTCGTTGGGGGGCAATGGCCTGGACCAAGGCCAGGGGCAAGTAGCGGGCGAGGGCGAGGGCTTGACTGCTGTCCCCGAGCGAGAGGAGGTGGAGCAGGGCCTGAGTCTCGTGGGCTTTGTGCTCTTCCTCAACAAGATCAAGAGCGAGGCACCGTTCGTGGTGGGCACGCTGGAGGACCAGCACGTGGACGTGCGCATGATCACGGGTGACAACGCCTTCACGGCCGTCCACGTGGCGCGCAAGATCAAGATGGAGCTGCCCCGCGCGGGCATGCTACTGCTGGACGCAGCCACGGGTGAACAGATGGATAGTAAACGCCTCCAGCAGCAGAGGGGCAGCACCTCAACCGCCAACTACAAGAAGAAGATGAAGAACGGCGGCAGTGGCATCGTGTTTGCCGATCTGGACGACGTCGTGTCGGCCACGATGACCCCGGACTGGACCCTCGTGCACGACGATGAAGACGCCTCGGTGGCGACGCTGCTGCAGCTGGCCGAGAGCCACGAGTATGCACTCACGGGCCCCGCTCTTGACGAGATGCAACGCCTGTTGCTGCCCACCACGGTGGCGCGCGTGGTGCTCCACGCACGGGTCTTTGCCGGCATGAAGCCAGCGCAAAAGACCTGGGTCGTGGAAACGCTGATCACGCAGGGCCGCCTCTGCGTGGGCATGGTGGGCGACGGCACGAATGACTGTGGTGCCCTCAAGGCCGCCCACGTTGGGCTGGCACTCTCCAGCGCGGATGCCTCGGTGGTATCGCCCTTTACGAGCAAGGGCGAGCGACTCGCGGATGTCCTGACCCTGCTTCGTGAGGGGCGAGGCGCGTTAAGCACGGCGTTTGTGGCCTTCAAGTACATGGTGCTCTACTCCGTGGCGCAGCTCGCGCTGGCGTCCCTGCTGAACGACCATGCGTCCCAGATGAGCAACGACCAGTTCCTCTTTGATGACCTCGTGCTGGTCTTTGCGCTCTCCGTGCTCATGGTGCGCACACTACCAGCGGCAGCGGAGGATAGTGAGCGTGCCCTTGGTGTGGGGCGCCGCACGACGGCGACCGCAGGCGTGGCTTCCTCATCCTCGCCATCCGTGTCAGCGTCCAGCTCCGCGGGCGTGGTGCTCTCCTCCTCCTCTTCTTCACCGCCCTTCTCCCCCAGCGCTCCGCCCAAGACGCTGTTTGCGCCGCCCGTGCTGGCCTCGCTGGGTGGCCAGATCGCTCTCTTCCTGCTCTTCCTCAGTGCCGCGCTCTCCATGGCCACCAAGGCCTCATGGTTTTGCTCGGCCGAACACTCGCGTGACCTCACCCGGGCTGCATCCGCATTACCCATTGCTCCACCGTGTTACGAGTTCATCCCGGGTGAGCCGGCGGATCTCACGCAACACTCGTACGAGAACTCGGTGCTATGGCTCTTTGGGCACCTCGAGTACTGGCTCGCGGCGCTCGTGTTCAACCTGCGGGACCAGCACCGTCAGCCATTCTATAGCAACAGGCTCTTCACGCTCTACCTCGGCATCCTCGCGATCGTGCTCATGGTGCAGCTCTTTAGCTACGAGAACGAGCGGATCCTAGCGCACGGCGTAACCACCACGATGGGCGTGCTGGCGCTGCCCACAGCGTTCTGTTCGAGTCTGTTGGGGCTCTTCCTCGCGCAGCTCGTCCTCAGTCTGGCCTGGGAGTTCCTGGTCGTGGGGATGCTCGTTCCTCGGCTGCAGCTCATGGCCGCTAGTGGCGGTCGACATGGGTTAGCGCCGAGCTGGTGGCGGTTTGGTCGCGCGCATAACGTGGTGGATCATGCCAGTCTACTGGGTAGTGCGGGGGACGACGCGAGGGGGGGACTGAGAGGAGCGCAGAAGGGTGGCGTGCGCGAGCAGGAAGACTCGGACGAGGAAATGGAGGTGCTCACGAGGACACCCGAGATGATGTACGTGGCTTGACAGATGTGATACGGTTGAGGAGGTGGGGGGTTGTGACAGGTTCGCTGTAGGTTACTCACAAACTGCTTTGCTTTCGCTTCTGTTCTGCTGTGCTTGCCTCTCGTGCTCTGTTTCTATAGATGATTGCCTGTCTATCGCCTCCCCTCCTGCTGACACAATGTAATGGACCCTCCCGTTTGCTCTTCGTACTGCTGTTACTCAAGCTGATTTCCTATCGCCCACGCAGTCATCCTTCCCTTCTTCTTCTTATCCTCCTCCTCTTCATCCTCCTTTAGCTACTGATCCTTCTTCTTCGCCTCATTCCCATCGACCACTTTCTTCTCCTTCTCCTCCACCTGAGCGACAGCCTCCTGCAGCAAGTCAAACTCCTCCTTGGCCAGCTCGAGGAACTGCTGCGCATCCACACCCACGTTGGCGTCCACGTTCACGTTCAGACCCAGCTCATCGCCCACTGAAAGGATCACGATCCCGAGGTTCACACTAGGTGGCGGTGGCACAAACGCGTACAAGCCATCCACTGTGGCGCCACAGAGGGCGGCCTTGTGCTCGCCACTGACTGGAATACGCATGTTGGACACGGCCACGGTCACTCGCGCCGACATCCACCCTACGGCGGCCTTGACAAGCCAGCGCGGCAGCGTGGCGGCCAGGAGCTGGCTGCCAGCAAACGTGAACAGCTTCTCCCATGAATCCTTGGCCTCACGCATCCCGCTTTGAATGAGTTGAAGGCGGCGCAGTGGATCACGCTCACCCACGGGGAGATCCAGTAGCAGAGAGGAGAACTTGTTGCGGGGCAGGCGGATACGCTCTCGAGCCGCGCGTAGGTCCACGGGGATGGCGGCACGCACGACACGAGGCAAGGCACAGGCTTTGGAGGCTGCATGCAGCAGCATGGCGCGCTGCATGGCGCCCGCTACACAGCAGAGCATCACGTCGTTGATCGTGGCACCACCCACACGCTTGCCCACGGCCTTGGTGGCCGCTACGCTGTAGCGCATGCCATACGCGAGCTGCTTGTGGGTACCTCCTTGGCGGCGAAACACCGTGATGGGTTCACGGCGCCAGAGCAGTGCCAGCAGCTTCCGTGTGACAACGTACAGGGACCAGAGCGCGAGCAAGGCCATGCCCCAGGCGGATTGTAGTGCTGCGACGGCACTGGTGGCCAGTGAGACTTGCTTGTCAGGTTGCGGAGATGTTGTGGTTGTTGTTGTTGTCTTTGTGGGTGGCGCAGGTGCAGTCGTAGCAGATACCTGCTGATGATCGCAGAGCCGAATGATCGAAGCGGCGAGCGAGGCACCATCCCCGAGGCAGTGGTGCACGCGCCAGATCAGGTGGGTCACCGCTTCCGAGCTACTGGCCAGCGTACCCTGTGGTGGGTCCTGATGCTGCTGCAGCACCGCGATTTCCCACAGCGGTTTGTCCATACTTAACGGGGTATTCACGAGTGCCTCCAGCGCAGTGAGCGCGCTCTCGTCCTTGCCCAGCTCGTACGTGGAGATATGCCGCGTGGCTTCAAAGTCGGTTTGCTCCTGGAACATAGGCGTCTCACTGGCATTCGCGACCAACGAGCGGAAGCGCAAGAAGAATGGGTCCTGCGCCATGCGTTCCTGCAATCGGGCGGCCAGCTGCGTGGGCGACAAGTGGCCATGAAGCGTGAGCAGACTGATGGGGATCGATAGGTTGGTCTCCGTCTCGGAGATCAGGGTCGTCAACCCCATACCCGACATGCGGCGCCGTGCCAGTGATTGCTTTTGCGTGTGTCGTTGCTGCTGACGTTGGTGCTGGTGTCGAAGGAAGAGGAATAGCATCACAACGCTTGCGAAGAGAAGGAGGAGGCTGCCGCCATCGCGGTGGAGCAATGGGAACCGTTGGAGCCCCAGGACGCCGAGGTCGGACGCTGGCAGGGCGTTAGCATTGGCATTGGCCACCGCTGGGGAGCGATAGCCTGCAGCCATGGACGCTTCATGGCTGGCAATGTCTTGCGGATGAGCCATGGCAATGCCGATACTGGTCAGAAGGCTCGAGAAGGAATGTGAGCCCGTTGAGCGATAGCCATGTTGTGCCCGTCAGCGGGTGTGTGAGGTGCGTGAGTGAGTGTGGTGGAGGATGCTGCGTAATCGTTAATAGCATCCAGACATTCTTTCGTCCAATTTGGCTGATTTGGCCAATTTTGCCAATTTGGCCGATTTGCGGAGGGGTTAAAACCGGGAAAATGTACCAATTTTGGTAAGAGCGGTTAGGAACACGTTCCCAATCACAAGCGGTCTCAGATCTGAATAAACCTGGTGGTGGCGGCCTGATTCTACCCTTCGATCCAGGTCCTGGATCGAAGCGGGGAGGGGGGAGGGGATGCGACGCGAGCTCCCCCGAGGTTATTTGCCTTGGCCTCCCCGCCCTCCCCTCCTCTCCTCTCTGGCTTGAAGCAATCAATAGCTCGCGGGTTTTTAGGCACGTGGAGCAAGCACAAGCAACCACCGCCTGCGCCGTCCCGTCGAACGCATCGCTTCCCCCCCCCTCACCCCATCCAGGAGCGGAGGAGATCGAAGAGGAGCGCAGCGGAGCATCGCAGACGAGGGGAGTGCGTGCACGTTCACATACAAGCAGCCAACAGCCACAGAGATGCACAACCCCAACGCGCCGAGGGGCTACGGTCCCCCCGGGTCACAACCGCAGCAGCAGTTCCATCAAGGAGGCCCGCTGTCGGGCGCAGGTGCGCCGCGTAGCTCCCCCGGCGGAGGAGGAGGAGCGGCTCCCCCACCAAACCAGTTTGGCGGACCTCGTACGTGCTGGCATTCGTATTGCGCTTGTTTTTGTGTGCATGCCGTTCCGAGTGCGCTGTTATCATCATGACGGCATGCATGGCTCACTTGTTCCTTCTACATATTAATCGCTCGTTCCTTCGTGTTGTGTCTATCATCTATGATTGGGTGTTTGTGACTGGCAGATGGCAATGCAGTGCAGCCGCCACGCTCGGGTGGAGGAGGAGGGGGCTTCCCCAGTGGTGGCTTCCAACCGCGTGGACCACCGTCCTCTGGAGGTCGCCCAGGACCCCCCGGTCCTCCCGGTCCTCCTGGTCCCCCAGGCAGCTTCGGGGGCCGGCCAGGTATGGGACCTCCTGGTTCGCAGGGCAGTGTCGGTGCTCCGCCGCATCGGCCGGCTCCGTTTGGGCAGCAGGGCCCGCCGTCCGGAGGAGCGCCGCCGTCCCCTGGTATGCAACAGCAGTTCCAACCACGAGGTACTTATCCCCTCCTTTCCTCTTCTCTTCTCTTCTCTTCTCCCCTCCCCCACTTGCGAATTATATCATACTAATACTGAACGCGCTTGGTGTGATATAGGTGGTGTTCCGTCACCGAATGCGCCACGAGGCCCTCCGTTCCAGGGCAATGGGCCTCCTCCTCCTGGCAGCGGCGGCTCATTAGGTGGTCCCCCGGGGAGTGGTCGATCTGGTCCCCCTTTCAGTGGAGTCCCCCGTGGTCCACCGGGTAGTGGACGAGGACCCCCATTCAGTGGAGGTCCTCCTGGCCCCACTGGTCCACCAGGCAGCGGCCGAGGCGGTCCCCCATTCAACGCAAGTGGTGGTCCTCCCGGTAGTGGAAGGAGTGGCCCTCCGTTCAATGCGAGTGGCGGTCCGCCAGGTCCCCCAGGCAGTGGTCCTCCTGGTAGTGGCCGAAGCGGTCCCCCGTTCAATGCGAGTGGCGGTCC
>JAADWT010000857.1:0-13682 GCA_023336285.1 Pythium grandisporangium
CCCCCCCCTGCTGTATATGGCTCTTTGCTGCTGGTTGGGGGGTCGCTCTGCTCTGGCGAAAGTCGTGCTGGCGAAGGGATACGGAGACTGATCGACTGACTGTCATTGGAATACCTGCAATACTTCCTCCTCTGAAATGAATTGGAAAAAAAAACATAAATATGTAGATGCTCCACCAAAGCGCGACGGACATGAAGCTGGTGAAGGGACTGGTGATGGACCATGGATCGCGGCACCCGGACATGCCCACGGTGCTGGACAACTGCTACATCATGACCTGCAACGTCTCGCTTGAGTACGAGAAGAGTGAGGTGAACGCGGGCTTTTTCTACAACAGCGCGGAGCAGCGCGAAAAGATGGTGGACGCGGAGCGCAAGTTCACGGACGACAAGGTGAAGCAGATCATTGAGCTCAAGCGTTCGCTCTGCACGGACGAGAACAAGAAGAGCTTTGTGATCATCAACCAGAAGGGCATTGACCCGCTGTCGCTGGACATGTTGGCGAAGGAGGGCATCCTAGCTCTGCGCCGCGCCAAGCGCCGCAACATGGAGCGCCTCACACTGGCCTGTGGCGGTATGCCCATCAACTCGACCGAGGACATGGACGAGTCCATGCTGGGCTACGCGGGCAAGGTCTACGAGCAGACGTTGGGCGAGGACAAGTACACGTTTGTGGAGGATGTCAAGCACCCGCAGTCGTGCACGGTGCTGATCAAGGGCCCGAACCAACACACGATCGCACAGATCAAGGACGCGATCCGCGACGGCATTCGTGCGGTCAACAACGCCATTGAGGACGAAGGCGTCGTACCCGGCGCGGCGGCGTTTGAGCTGGCGGCCCACGAGGCCCTGCTCAAGTTCAAGGGCTCCGTGAAGGGCCGCGCCAAGCTGGGCGTGCAGGCGTTTACGGATGCGCTGCTGGTGATTCCTAAGGTGCTGGCTGAAAACTCGGGTCTGGACGTGCAGGACACACTGATCGCTGTGCAGGAAGAGCTCGCGAGCTCGGGTGCGGCCGTGGGCATTGACCTCTTCTCGGGTGAGCCCATGCTGCCGGAACAGGAGGGCATCTGGGACAATTACCGTGTCAAGCGGCAGTTTATCCACCTGGCCACGACGCTCGCGTCGCAGCTCCTGCTCGTGGACGAGGTCATGCGTGCTGGCAAGAACATGGGCGGTGGTGGTGCCCCCCAGCCAGAGGGTTAAGTAGCACGGATGCCATACACCAGCACAAACTGAAAGAAAAAAAAAAAAAAGAAGAGGAGAGAAAGATAGCAGGAGAATAGCCAGCAAAGACGTCAATACTACCAAGAATGAGAGCGGAAGGTCGTTGATGCTACACTAACCTTTTAGATCCTACTTTCTGATATCTGGTTAGGTGGACAAGTGGATGTGTTTAGCTGATTACCATGGGCATCTATTAAATCACACCAGGTACATGTAGCCAGCGAAGGATGACGGTAGACCTATTCCGTCAGTAGGAGAAGCTCACCCAAGAAAACAAGGAAAGCATAAAGAAAGGAACGTGAAGAGAGAAGCGATCATCCAAATCAACCATCAAAAATCAAAATCACAAATCAAAACTCGACACAACTCCTTTGAACTAACGTGGATTCGCTTTCTCACTCCTCCTTACTAACGGCGCACAAACAATAGATAAAACACGACAATGTCGGTGATGGCGAGCGCCACGATGATGGTCCAGAGGAAAAGCTTGCGGCGGTAGGCGCGGTCCGCGATCTTCTGCAGGAGCAGGCGCACCTGGCCCGTAGCGCTCGAGGTCTCGGTCACCATGCCCTTCATGTCCTCCAGCTGCGAGCGCTGCAGCTCCAGGTCCACCAGCACGTGCTTGGCCACATTCTCCGAGTCGGCCAGTACACGCTTTGACTCCTCGATCCGGTCCGACGTGCGCAACAGCGATTGTGTGCTCTAACAAGAAAGAAGAACATGCATACGCGCGTCAGTTCCATTTCCTATCCACCACCACAGCCGATCGCCAATGCACACATAGATCAATGCATAGAGAAGGACACACGTACGGGGTCCGTCGCCTGGAAGGTGCTGTAGTTACTGAGCGGGCCAAGCGCGCCATTACCATTGCCAGAACCAGACCCAGAGCCACCCATGCCACCGCCCGTGGGGCCACCGGCCATGCCGCCTGTGAACCCCCCACGTGGCCCGGGCGCCGCATGTACGCGCGGGCCCGTGGCCTCTGCACTGCGATCACGGATGTTGCCTCCGTTCTTCATCGCGACCAGCCAGCCAGTCACTCTTCCGTGCTGGGTCTTGCAGATATGCGACGGATTGGATTTCTGCTGATCCGACCGACGGTCGGGAAGGAGGAAGCTCTTTCCGACTTGACTTCGTTTTTGGGTGGCGGTGGAACCTTGTTTTAGGTGACCCACCTCAACTACGAAACCGACGTGACCTAGTTTAAGGTGGTGCCACCGCGTTCTCGCCCCCTGCATGAAATCAAAAAAGCACCAGTCTCCAACGGAACAGTGGTGCATGATGAGCTTTGGCAAGACCAGGGGCGGCACGCGCGGAGGCGCAGATCGTACGTGCGCATGCAGTGAACGGCAGATAGTGGATGCCACTAAGCGATGACCTTGTTTTGAGTGCTTGACTGACCGCTTCCTTCCTCTGTCTTGTGCTACTGTACGTGTGTATCTGGGGATAAAAAAAATAAAGAGTTCAAATGGGAGGACGTCAAGAATGACAAGTATCGTGAGAACTATCTGGGCCACTCGGTGCAGGCACCTGTGGGGCGTTGGCAAAAGGGAAAGGATCTGAACTGGTACAATAAATTGAGCCAAGCGGACCGCACCGCGGCGCTGAAGAGCGAGATCGCGCTCGCCAAGGAGCGAGACCAGGAGCTCATGGACCAGGCACTGTACGTTTGCTGCGCCACGGGCTCAGGGGATGACCAAATGATTTGGTCCTCATAAACTGGCCGTCACTGTGTCTTTGTGTGTATCTCTGACGTCTTGTTCATACAGAGGAATCGCTCCAAAACGGCGTACGGAGCCCACGGGTCAACTGGAGGCAGCCGAGGTGAAGGAGCTCTTGCAACGCGGAGTCTCGGAGCGCGAAGGGTTGGATGCCGAGCGCGTGGAAGGTGTGGGTGCGGCACCATTGCCCGCAAGAATTGATACTGGCCCGAAGAAGACCATGGCGGAAAAGTACGCTGCCCGAGTGGCTGCGGGGCTTCCTGAAGATGACATTTACGCACTGGGTGGTAATGCGACCGGGACCGCGACCGCGACCGCGCAGACATCCCGTGGCGACGACGACACTGGACGGTCTGATACTGATGAACGAACACGGCGCAAGGCGGCGAAGAAGGCACTGAAAAAGGAGAAGAAGCGTGTGAAGAAGGAGAAGAAACGCGAGAAGAAGCGATCCCACCACGCACCGGATGATCATGAGATACACGAAAGTCGGCACGACGGCGAGCGCCGTGATACGAAGCGCGGGCGAGAGCATGACAACGGCAGGCGTGTCTCGAGTCGGAGTCGTAGTCGCGATCGTAGCCATGGACGTGGTCGGGGGCGCGCTCACGAACCTCCCACAGATGAGCGGAGGCGGATTGCATCGGCGGAGCAGGAACATAGCCGTGAGCATCGACGGACCACGCGCTCGCACTCGCACTCGCACTCGCGTTCTCGCTCCCCTGACGGGTACCGAAGTCGTCGTCGCCGTCGGTCTCGGTCGCCTTCCTACCGCGCCCGACAGTCACGCCGCCGTTCGTACTCGCGGTCTCGATCGCGGTCTCGCTCGTATTCGAGACGACGATAGTCAGCTAGGTCTCCAAGGATCCATTGTGATGCGTACCGTTCACATGGCGCTCCTGATCTCCGCATACAAACGAGAACATACATAGCAAAGCTAGAATACATCACAAACCTAGAATGACCCACCGTTGTCTAGAAAGTGGTGATATTGACTAAATCCCCCGCATGTCTGTGCACAAATTCTACATTTCTACTTGGATGGTGCGTGCACGCGCTTTTGGCGGCCAGATCGTTCCAACCGGCCGTCCTTGAGTTCGTAAGCTGGCAAATAATGCCCCCCGGCGTCTGAGTCGCCGCTCACCCATAGCTCGGAGTTTTGCACCGTATCGTAGATGTTCCCGAGTGATGTATACCTATAGAGACAGACGTGGAATTAATTCACGCGTTCACGACATAGAAACCCGACATGATTAGACCTGCTGCATCCGACACATGAATCGACAAGGTATCTACTGTATATACTGTACACCACTCGAGCAGTTTGATTCATCGTACCCGTGGTCATAGAGCACGCAGTAACCAAGCCCACACTGCCGCAAAAACTGCCAAACATCATCGTACGTCCAACGCAGGATGGGGTTCACGCGCATGAACGCGGGCCACCCGGGAGAGCTGGGAGAGTAATGCTCCAGATCCTCCGTGTGCGGGTCCCCGCCTCGGACCCCCATGTACACACCTTTGATGTGCACATTCTCGAGCATATCCTGCACTCCCTCTACGAACGAACATTTGTACACGTGGCATTTCAGCGAGAATCTACCCATTACACAGAACGAATCACGGTTATTGACAAGAACTACGTCATGAGCGTATGGCATGGAATGCGTAACGTACACTTGAATGCAGTCTTCGATAAACGCGCGCACTTCTGGAAATTGATCAGTAGAATCAAAGTACATGACCGGGAGCTTGCTCATCTCGACCTCGACCAGCTCTTCCAAATCACTCGAAGCCACAACACCCTCTCGCGAAGTTGTTCCATTGGCAGTGGATGTTGGATCTCCATTCGCCGCAGTGCCCGCGACAGTTTTCAATTGCTGTTGCTCAATGTTGTCGAGGACACGTTTGGCAATGACGATGCGCAACAGGTGGAGCACGACCGTCGAGTCCTTGCCACCGTTGAAGCTAAACGACACACCCTCAAGCCCGAAGATATCGATCGCGCGGCCGATCACGTCCAGCGCCCTCTGCAGCCTTGCTCGCGTCTTTACGTCCACGTTGGCCTGGAACCCATCGAAGCGCCGCAGCGTCTCGGCGATACCAGTTTCCTGAGTCATAGCAAACGCAGATTAATGCTGCCGTGGGGCTTGTCCGGTCCGTGAGTACGTCGCCTACAGGGATAACGACTGCTTTGTGCAATGGTTCTCTCCCAGTGATAATAATGCTGACGTGCTGGTTTACGGTAGGTGGCGCCCACACCACAGGCGAATCAGTGCCTTTTCCAGAATCAGCGATGCACGAATTTCATCCAATAAAACGACTTGGGGAGAGGAACGGACAGTATGCTCAGCACCGATTTCGGCCTTGGAATTGGAGAGGATGATGACAACCACGTGAGCAAAATTCAGACGATGAACTCGGAGCAAGGCCGAAACTTCGTGCATGGCGTTGCAGCCAATATTTTGTAGGCCTGGCACTTATGGGATAGAACATCAGAAAAAAACTACAATGGCGGTAATGTTGTCGCAGCTTTCCCGAGCGAGCGCTTCCTCTACAAGTGCTTGAGCAGCTCTTGGTTGATCTTCCGGTGACAACTTCATCACAATATCTATAGCATCTTGATCGCTTAGTTCATCCCAGACTCCATCACATGCCAGGATGAGGAAGGGGAATTCACTCGACGGATCCAATCTGATAAACACGTAACAAGATGAGCTGCAGCATGACGACCCATACGCTTAATTAGCACGTACTTTGTGACCGTTGTGTACGGCTGGGCGGAAATGTAGCGCTTTAGTTCACGATCTCCGAAGCTCCTACAGCAGAAAAAGAGTGTAAGCCTCCCTCAGCGAGCCACACAATAGCTTGCTCTTTCACATACCGTGCGACGGCCAGCACACCTGCAACCCGATCTTGAAGTACAAATCCACCGTCCTGGATGATACGCTCCACCTCATCCGGATCGTTGGCTTTATGGTCCTTCGAGAGTCGCGTGGGCTTGCCATTCTTGCAAATTACCGCACGGCTAAATAGCATATATCCCAAAACTATGAGTACACATAGACGACTCGTCCACTAACAAGCATGCTACACGTCTGAGAGTCGTTACCTATCACCGACATTCGACACAACAATGCTTTTTTCCTGTCCATCTTGAAGAAGAATGGCCGTGACTGCAGTCGAGCCCACCGAGCCAGAAACTTGTTGACAGCATTCAACGTCTGTGATAAGATAACCACTGCACCAGGCGCAAACAGCAACGAGGATAAGCCTCGTTCCACCAAAGTGCAGCATATAGCTACCCTCCAACCATTGCATGGCAGTAGATATCTCGCCCGGCCTACCTTTCGATACGTGTTTCCATTGATCTTGTATCTTTTGTTTGCATCTCGGTTGCGATGTTCTCATGCAACTTCTCTTGAAGATACACCGACACGTCCCGTCCTATAGTAGTATCAAACACAGTCGTCACCCAACTGTAGTCCCCACCACTCACCACTATGCCATCCATAAAATCCCATGTATCGTACCTCCATGCCCATCGTAGACTGCAAAGAATCCATTCCCTTCCTTACCAAGAAAGCCGTCCACAATGCGGATCGTGTCTTCCATGGTCTTGCGACGCTCCGGGTTCTATCCAAACACACGATCACAGCACACGCCACCATATTCACTCACTTGATCAGCACCAGATACTTTCTCACCACCGAAAGACCAGTCAGCCGAAGCAAACTGCTCTGCATGTGGACGCATCCACGTATACCATCGCCTCGTAGAAGCTCACACAGCGACAGCAACGCAGATCCTGCGCGCTGTGGCTAGTCATCGCCATCTGCAGCACACATACACGCATAGACACACACACACACAACGCGCACAATCTCCATGAGCGGCCATGCTTCCGCCTTCCCCCCTTTAGCCGCGCAGCCACACGCCTCTGCCTGCATCTGTAGTACCGTTCCACTGAGCTGTTTTGTGGAATGGCAACCTCGACGCACACACTCTGGTTTCCCTTTCAGCGTAGGCGACACACACCTGCACGAGTACCATCACTCCTGACGCCAGTCTTTTAAACGGAGAGGCACGGTACGTTCCGCCTCGACACCAAGAACGATGAGAATGAGATGGAGGTGACGATGACGATGATGATAGAGACAAAAACAGAGAGAGAGAGCTGAATGAGGACGACCAACTTGGCACTGCCCATAATAATGCGAGGCACAATGTCGCGATTGCTAGTATTAACCTCTGCAACGAATCGTTTCTCTTCTACCTGAGCGCTAGAGATAGGGACCGGTTCTAAAATACGAGATTGCAGAGTCGAGCAGCATCCGCGAGCGGCCGCGCGAGGTGACAGATTGCCGAACAAGCCATGTTCCAAAGCGGAAGAACCCATAGGTTCGATTCCTCCCCTCTAACGGTAACGACGCAGCGAAAGCGTGTTGCGACGCTTCCAGTTGCCGCGGTGCGAGCCACCAATGATCTTGTTGGCACGGTGGCCACGCTTGCGGAGGCCACGGCCCTTGCGACCAGCCGAGGTGAGGCCACGCAGCTCGCGGTGCTTGTGGGTCGCGTTGACGATCCAGTTCATGCGCGGGTCGCGACGGATAACCTTGTGCGAGTGGTCCACGAGGATGATCTCAAAGTACTTGTACGTGGCGTCCTGGTTGACCCAGTACGAGTTGAGCACGCGCAGGTTGGAGAACTTGCGCACGGCGCGCTCCTCGGCGAGCGAACGCAGGTTGCGCTCAGCCTTGAGCTGGTTGATACCCTGGTGGTTGGGCTTACCGTACACAATCCCCTTCGAGTTCTGACGCTTGCGGCCACCGCGACGCACGGCGGCACGCACCACGACAAAGCCCTGCTTGGCCTTGTAGCCGAGGCGACGCGCCTTGTCGATACGCGTCGGGCGGTTGAGACGGTGGATCACCGGCAGCTGGCGGTACTCCCACGCGCGCACACGCAGCAGGAAGCGGAGCGCATCCGACTGCTTTCGCTTCCACAGTTCTTCGAGGTACTTGTACGCGCCCATGGTTATTTGCTGTCACCTAAGATTGGCTAGTGAATGGAGTTAGCTGTAGCGGTTGACGTCGTCTACTTGGTGGACCGCTGGCCTCCCTGTTTGCGCCACGGGCCAGTCATTCGCTGCCGCCCAAACCTCATACGGCGGCACGAATGATGAAAAACCTCACGAGGGCATACGTGTTACTTCACGATTGGAGCAACATGAAAGGATGGATACCTTCCTGTCACCTCACAGGATGGTAAGTTAACATTTGAGAAACCAAGTCAGAAAATTTACATAGCGAACCGAACCGCCCGTACAGTCAGTACCTACCATTGCAGAAGTGCTGCATCATCATCATGGAAGGTCAATCGCGCCGGGGACGCGCGCGTATGCTGTTGTTATTGACCCGTGGATGATGCGGACAGATAACATACAAATGCGAACGTGGCACTCGTATCTTCAACCGCGCATTACTAGCATGCAGCTTCAGTGAACCCGCGTCCCAAATCTATCCCCCCCCCCAGCGCTGATGCCCTCAAACTGTGTTCACAATTCAATTCTTCCTGCATTGCACAACAGATTGAGCAACACCCTACGGCAGTATGACTACGGAACGCATCGTGCTGCTGTTTGTGCACGGCGGAGGCTTCACCAAGGAGTCCTGGAACCCGATCATTCGCCGCCTCAAGGCGTCACAGCTTCTGCAGCGCGTACCTTGTGAGATTGTGGCGTCTGATTTACCCTGGCATGGCTCCAGGAGTGATCACTCCGTGCCCGGTCGCGTTATTGAACCCGAGGACACAGATGCTGGCATGACCGAGCCCAATGTGGAGCACCCGACCAGGGAATGGCCTGTATGGGCCGTTGAGGAGATGCGGTGCCTCGTGCAGAAGCTGCGACACGACGATGCCGCTCTCTGCAGACGCACGCGTGTCGTCGGCATCGCACATTCCATGGGCGCCGCGGCCGTGCTCAAGGTGGAGACCACGAGTCCCGGGACATTCGATGGCCTGATTGCGTTTGAACCTATCTGCAATGGCGACATGGCGCCCGAACGCACGGCGGAGCTCCGTGTGCTCATGACCGTCAACACGCTCTACCGCAAGGGGGAATGGTACGTGGGCTCAATGATCCGTGCCAGCATGAATAATGGGGAGGATTTGACTTGCAATAATAACAATAACGTTTGGGAATAACCTCCTACCTGCCTGCTATAGGGAGTCCATGGACGAAGTGGTGCGGTATTTCCATGAGACGCGGCCATTCTCGCGCTGGGACCGCGAGGCGTTGAATGCACATGTCCACTCGTGCGTGCGTTTGATGGAGGATGGCAAGTACCGCCTCGCACTGACGCCCGTGCAGGAGGCGGCGCTGTACGTACATGAGATCATGGGCTTTACGGTGGATGATTTTGCCCGTGCGCAATGCAAGCTCTTCTTCGAGCACGGCGAGTTCTCGCCACTGTTCATCCCGGATGCGTTTCAAGATGTCGCCGACGTGCTCCACGGACGCTGCTTCTTGGGGGAACCCATTCGACGCGCGGGCCACGCTATGCTCATGGAAAAACCGGAGGAATGCGCGCGCCACATTCTCGCCGACCTCGCGCGCATCCCCGTGATCCAGGCGCGTGCCCAGGCCAGCAAACTGTAAAGCCGTTGCAACCCAAGGGAGCGATAGTTTCCCCCCTTCGCGTCAGATAACCGCTTGTGTATTCACATGGATGCAGTACGGTCGTACAAGTCATACAGCGCATAACCTCTCAACATGATCAGCCTATCCACAGTCCGTTGTCGCAGAATTCACAGGTGTCAGTCTGAGATGAGATCATAGGGTCCTGTATTTTGACGGTAGTTGAAGTTTCGGTCGGGTCGCTCTTAAGTGCGCGCGAACATAGCGTGGTGTGGACGAATTTCAATGATCATCACGCCACCACCTCACTCACTACTCCCGCCAACACAAGTCAATTCGCTGCCACCATCTTCCGAACCGATACACGATGACGATGCTGATCATGCAGCGCGCGCTGCGTGCCGGGACCGCCTCCATGCGGTCGAGTGTGCGTACACCACCGCGTCTCGTGTGTGGCCTGCACACTGGTGCTGATGCGTCGAATGAGGAGAGGCAGTTCCACGTGCAGCACCTGAAGGATGAGCACGAGGGCGTGGCGCTCTTCACGCTGGCGCGACCGGCGGCGCGGAACGCGCTGGGCAGGCAGATGATGCGCGAATTCCGAGACGCCATGGACAGCGTGCGCTTTGACCCGCGTGTGCGTGTCGTGGTGCTCCAGAGCACGGTGCCCAAGGTGTTTTGCGCTGGTGCCGACCTCAAGGAGCGCATCGCGATGACCCCGCAAGAGGTACTGTACTACAGATAAGACCACTACGGCTGTTTGAACAATACGGGTCGGTGAATGACCGATTACTATAGTACCAGGATCATCGTGAGCGGAGATGGTATTCTAACAGGCGTAACTGCATCATGCATAGGCAGCGGCGACCGTGTTTGGGCTGCGCGGCGCATTCACAGAGCTGGAACAGCTGCCGATGCCGACGATCGCCGCGATCGAGGGCGCGGCATTGGGCGGAGGGCTGGAGATGGCGCTGGCCTGCGACTTCCGCGTGGCTGGCACGCGTGCATTGCTGGGCTGTCCGGAGACGGCTCTTGCGATCATCCCCGGTGCGGGGGGTACTCAGCGCCTGCCTCGCCTGATCGGGTTGTCCAAGGCCAAGGAACTCATCTTCACCAGCCGTCGCTTGAATGCCGACGCCGCGGAGCGCATTGGCTTGGTGGATTACGCCGTGGGCGAAGGAGAGGCGCTGGAGAAGGCGCTGGCATTGGCGCGTGAGATCCTGCCCAATGGACCCATCGGCGTACGGATGGCCAAGGAGGCGATCGCCAAGGGCATGGAGGTGGACTTGGCCTCAGGGATGGCCATTGAACGCGCCTGCTACGCGCAGGTGATCCCAACCAAGGATCGTTTGGAAGGACTGCAGGCCTTCAAGGAGAAGCGCAAGCCACACTTCAAGGGCGAGTAGAGGTCGAGAAATGATTCGCCTCAGTGAGAAGCCTCATACATGTGTTTCACGTGGATGATTATGATTTTGGATATGTTGGGGGGGGGTAGTATTGGTTTTCTCATTTGAGACTTTGATTTCGATCTCGATTTTGTGATCACTATTATATAACTCACGACGATTCATCTCCACATTCTGTACTCACGCACACGCTTCTACATTACCAGGACGGTCGCTTATGGCTGGAGGTGAAGCTCCCAGAGCACGAGCATGTCGCCTCGCTCGTACCGAAAAAAACACGGCACACGGTCGAGTGGCCATCGGGTCGCACGGAACCGTTTTACGTGAATCGGATCGCACTGGCAGCCGTTACCGGGTATGCACAGGCAACACGCAGCCTGGAATGTATCAACGCCCAGCGCAATCTCAGTCATCGTATAGGCCGAGAAGATGACGCGCTTCTCAGCCGCCACGAACACGCGCACACCGATATATCGACCCATCAACACGTGGATGGCATGCAGGAAATCCTCGGCCACGGCATCGTCGTAGAGCACATCACTATTACCCAATACGCCCACATAAAGTTCAGAATGAACCACGAGCAGAGCTTAGGAAGAAAGAGCGAGAAGAAAAGAGCACACAGCCAGCAGAAGGGTATGTAACAGAAGCGCACCTGGCTAGGATGATATCCAATTTGCTCAATCGTTCGGCATCCTCCGTTTCCCAGTGGAAGCGCGGTGCACACACTGGTATCTGGTCCACTGCACCGAGCAGACATGGGTGCTGCCAGTCGAAATGACGCGTGTGGACATTGCCAACCAGGATCTGCACGCATATATGTGTTGTATATATTGCGTTGAGGTCACACCATCTCCATCACTGCTGCAAGACCACTTGCAAAAAAAAAGGCTGTGCACCACAAGGGAGATGTTTGTTTGTTTGTTTGTGGTTCTTATACGTACCGCAGCGTTGCGCTCGACATTGAGATGGCACAACGTGAGCGCGTGTTCGTCCTGGTCCGTCGCAAATACCTCTCGGGCAAACCGTGCCGCCGTCAGCGCCACGAAACCTATTATCCACGCACAATGCTCACGAACGGGCTTAGTATCACAGGCAATTCACGGCATAGCCTGCCTACGCACCTACGCCCGCACCCAGTTCCAGCACGGTACACGCCTGGACCAGCTCCTATGTGATGTGGTGCCAACGCACGGCGCAATAGCGATATACGTCAGGACATGGCACACGGCATACGCTCGCCTTGACACTACAACGTTGTCCCATCCGCTAGCAACAGCCAAATCACCACCGGTTGTGCATAGATAAAGTCTGCAAGCAGGAGTGAGGCTCGCCAGAGTTGCGAGCCAGTGGCGTCACTCGCACTCACGAGTCGCGTCTCAACTTGGAAGACCGGTTCCAGAGAACCGCTGGTATACCAAGCGTCATCTTCACTGGACACTACTGACGTGTCGCGGCATCGGTCGTGCTGGCGGTCTCGCCGTCGCCGCGGCAGGAGTAGATCCCCGTCTTCGTCGACCCCCACTGTTCCAGTTGGCGCTGCATCTGTCCGACTGGTTGAGATACTGATGGCGTCAGGATCCACACGCTGAACGACTCGTCTTCGCCGTGGCGCAAGCGTGAGCACGATCGGCTGAGGAAGGGAGGAGGACGGAGCGTGTATGGATGGGCGGGGTCCATCAATGGCATCCAGACAGACGCCACGTGCTCGTCAGTGATGATTGCTACAGTACTCTATGTAGTTCCGTTCTTTTTTTTTGTAATACTGGTACTTGACATCTCGCGAGCAAACGCACCGTTCCAGCTCCTTGTAAAGATACTGGCACTGCCACTGCCACTGATGCTGGTGTTTGAGGGCGCGCTTGGTCGTCAGCGTGGTGTAGTTCCAGCGCAACCTCCGACTGAACCTCTCGACGTGAGGATGCCATGAAGTATCGTATCTCTTCGCTGATGCTCGCGTTATCCAAGTATCCAATGTACCAGCACTTGGGTGTGTCGATCACTTCTTTTTTTTCCAAAAAAAAAGGCTATGAGCAACGCAATTGGCTATAATTCCTGCTATCGGCAGCGCAAAAGTATCTTTTCAGATGGGGGAAAAAATGGGGTTCGTTTCAGTTTGACAGAGGAGGCAAAAGAAGAACGAAAGAAAGAAAAACACCCACCCAAATAAAAATGGAACGGTCGCCTATGTATTGCGTAAAAGGAAGAAGAGCGCAATGCCCCCCCACCTGGGTGGGGACTAAAAACAGCACTCCAACCCCCGAGCAACACAACTTGTGTTGCTGGAAGGTTGGAGTAGCGTCTGGACAGGAATAGATATTCCAAGCGCGCAACTCGTTCGCGGGGAATCAGGTTCGCCGAAGGAAATTCGCACGATGAATCGATCGATAAAAGGAAGGAAAAGAAGAAAAAGATGAAGGGAACGAGACTAGAACCAAGATGGAGGAGGAGGAGGAGGATGCATTTCCACGAGGAGCATGTTCATCACCATCCGCAGAGTTGCCACGGCTTACACGAGCACGCCAAGGCAGAGGAGCTAAAAGCAGGGAGGACCTTTTGAACGTTGTTCTATCGTGGGTAGTGGGTGGCGCCTCCTCGGGGGAAAACAAATCAAAAGCAACGCGACCCTCCCCCTCCCCTTCCAATTGGCGCCCACACCCACGCCAACGCCAACACCAACCCTGGCAAC
>JAADWT010000858.1:0-13668 GCA_023336285.1 Pythium grandisporangium
CAGTAGGCGGTTGGGTGAAGATTCGTGACCCAACTGCCTAAAATTTGCTGCTCTTTACTTCGAAGTATCGTTGAAGACCGACTGACGTGGCGATGTGATAGCATAAAATAACACCTGAAATACATACTGCGACTGGCGGTAATTTACATCTGGCCTGCCTATCACTGTGACATTTGGGGGCCCAGTTCAGACCCAATTACGAGCTCCACCTACAACCCAAAATAAACCGAAGCAGTGACCTTTCAAAATCCCATCTTGCGATCTTTTCATGCCCTCGCCAATCTAATCTCACTCCAATTGATACCATGGTGACGCCACCACCACCACCACGGGCACGGCGATGGCAAGCGCATGCACTCACCGCCATATTCACCGCCACTCATGCGCAACAATGCATGACAGAGGGGGTGCATGCATCCCCGTCACCCGCCGGTGCCGATGTCGTGGGCCGCGCCACAGCGCTGCAGCAGCTCGCGAGCGAGCCAAGAACGGCGCACCTTCAGGCCACGGCGCGGAAGGAGCTGCTGCACACGCTCGTGCACAGCGACTCGGAAGAACTGCTAATGCTGGCGCCCTGTGTGACGCAACCTCTGCGCCACAGCCACGGCCACGGTCACGGCCAGGAAGAAGAGGAGATGTGGGTGGCCGTGCGGCGGCGGGCCACCCAGGACGTGGTCTACCGGTCGCTGCAGAGCGTGGGGCAGCGCTGGGACCCGCCCTGCGCCTCCTTTGTGGACGCCCTGCACCGCCGGCGCCGCGCCGATGAGCGCGCGTGGACGCAGAGCGTCGTGTCTGTGTATGACGATCGCGTGGGCGGGTACGTGGCCATCGCCAGCACGCAGGTGGCGAAGGAAGAGAGTGAATCTCCAGCTCTGGCGCTCGTGCGCGATGGAATCTCACTCAAGCTGTCCGCCCCCACGGAGCAGGAGGAGAAGTTTGCTTATGCGGTGGATGACGCGTTTGACGCGCATGCGTCACGCGTGAGTCGTGTGCCCCGAATGGACATGTACGATGGCGGTGGCGGTGTTGAAAATGGTATTACTAATAATGGCTTGTTGTCCACGAACGCGTTCGCATTTGAGTCGCTCCTGGACGACATCAAGGCCGTCGCCAGCCGTCACGAGTGGCCGTTGGTGGCGCCCTCGCTCGTGGCCGAGCTGTTGGCGAGCCACGCCGAGCTGGACCGCCAACTGCGCGACGCTGCGCCTGTGACCGCCGGTGACGACGACCCACTCGGCCTCCACGCAGAACAAGAGCGAGAAGAAGACCAGACAGATGCTGGTCATCATCATCATCATCATCATAAGGACACGGAAGCGGATGATGAGGAAGATGCCGAGGAGCCGGAGCACACCCGTGAGGAAGTGCTGCGACGTGTGATGGCGCGAGAGCGAGCGCTGCTCGCGCGTCTGCCCTGGCACGTGCCCCACGTGGCCACGTGGACGAGCTCGCCGTCCTCGTTCACGGCCGATGACTGGGCCCTGCTGCGCCACAAGACGAGGCGCCACGCGTGTCGAGACGTGGCCGGGCAATGGCTCTTGCTCAGTGACGCGGTGCTGCGTGCCACACGGAACGCGAGCCAGAGCCTCAACTGCGTGCGACGGGCGTTGCTCTGGCACCCGGGCCAGGCGGAGGCGCTGTTCCGTGCGTCGGCACTGCTGCATGAGCATGCCGGCGACCCCGACGCGAGCTGCCAGGTGTTGGGGCATGTGCTGGAGCGTGTGGACCCACTCGCGTTCCGTGGCGGCGTGCTGCGGGACGCTGTGATGACGCGGTTTGCGCACTGCAGTCTGGCGCTGCGCGTGGCCTATTGGTGGGGGCAGAGTCGTGGGCTGCGCATCCTGGTGACCTTGAGCGTGGCGCTGAGCGTGCTGCATGGTGCGCTGATCGTCGTGCTCTGCTGCCACGACAAGCTGCTGCGCCGTCGCCTGGTGGTCGTGGCGCGCGGCAAAGGAAGGGCAGGATAGGATGGGAATGGAGTGTGGAGTGGGTATGGGGTATGGCGGGCTGCTACACTGAGACTGGTAGCGCTGGCTGTAGCGGGTCGATATAGTAGGACAGAAGACAAAGATGCGCGTGAGTGAACGTGTACATGGTTCGTGGGCACAGCCCTGGGTTTTAGCGGCGACAGTATTCGCTATTCGCTATTCGCTATTCGCTATCGGCTAGCCCTGGCCTGAGGCTGGGCTGGGCTGATCTCGGCTGGGCTATGCCATGAGGATGCCGCCGAGCCCAAAGGTAATAGTTGCCAGCAGCATGGAGCGCATCTGCGCGAGCGTGGCGTAGGGCGGCAGCTCGACCGAGAAGAAGCACGTGTGGGCCACGGGCAGGCTGCGTGTGCTGTCACGGCCACCTTTCTTGGTCAGCTTGAAGGGCTGCGGCCAGCGGCCACGGGGCAATCGGCTTCGCCCCCAGGCAAAGCGCACAAAATCCGAGCGCTGCTCATCCGTGAACGTGGCCATGGCTGCCCAGAAGAGCGCGACGGTCTCGTCCTGCTCGTGGTACCCATCGTACCGCGTGTGGCGACGCCACAGCGCGACGTCAATCTTGGGGGACCCGCAGGTCAGCATCTCCATCTCCTGCCACGTGAGCAGCGTGACTACACGTAGAGGGAAGACCATAGCCAATCCACGTGCCATCGCTGCCAACTGCGGCGCTCCTTCCTGCAGACGAACGGCTTCCGCGAGTCGGCAATACTCCAGTCGGTTCGCAAACGCGACCCGTATAGTGCGGCCCTTGGGGACCAACTCCACCTCGTGGCCATTGCAGTCAAAGGCCGTGAACCGCAAGTCCAAGGCCTGGAACGCGGCCTCAAACTCGTGCGCCGTGTGGATGCCATCGCGTTCACAGTTGCGGATGCCGTCCAGCATCTGCACAAACATGGCGTCAGTGGCCTCTAGGTCACTACGCGCCAGTGGCTGACCAATCAATTGCTTCCAGACCAGGGATGGAAACGCAAAGGGGAAATCACCACGAGTGCGCAGTGAGATACCCAGCAGTTTGCCCACAAACTCGTACATTTGCATCGCCACGGGGGACGTGCATTGCGGGTTGGGCAGGTACATGCCCCGATTGAGCCCCGTGTCATGCTGTCCATTGGGGCAGAGCACAAAGAGGTTCAAGTGCGCGGAAAAGAGATCATCCACCATGGACGTGACGCCCTCACGGTAGACACCACCCCAGTCCACTCCTTCTTCACCACGGAACTTGACGCTAAAGAGACGGCCCTTGTTATCGATGGGGCGACGAAACACGGTGGCATCCACGTGCCGCAGCTGACGGAATGCCTGCGAGAAGAAGCACTCCGAGACAGAGGGCTCCACTTGCCGGTCGTCGCGGGACTCGAGCGCCTGAAGGCGATCCAGCGTGATCCGCGCGGAATTAGTGCTGCTAGTGGTGGAGGTATCGCCAGCGATGGCCGTGGCGTCAATCGCGGCCTCCACCAATGAGTTTTTGAGGTCCAAGAAGATGCAGTGCCCCAGTCGACGCAGGCGATTCGCGAGCGTCCATGGAGACGAGGTATCGCGTAGGTCCAGCAGGGCTAGCGAGGCGAGCAGTAGCTGGTTGAAATGCTTCAGCAGCGCGAACCGCACTTGAATGGAGGTCCATGGAAGCTCCAGCAGTTGCGAGCAGCGAAGCCCGTCCACCGTTGGACTGAGGCGGACATCCGAGGGTTTCATCTCAACGGACGTGATCGCTCGCTTGGTATCCGCCGCGCCATCAATAAGCCCTCCGGTTTCCCGCTCCACTGTGGTGTTGATCCAGTCCACCAGCTGGCTGTCCATGGCGCTTGACCACACCTGTGCGACGGCCGAGTATCTTGGCTCTGAGCTGGTGGATGTTGGTGACTCCTGCTGCTGATGTAGCCGTTGTGCCAGCGCGTGCACACGGTCCACATTTGCTCGAGCAAGTTGCTGCTCAATGGATAACCCAAGCGCACAAACAGTGAGGCTCACACCCATCGACGGTGCTTCCGTAGTGGTCTCCATTGGATCGATTGCATCGAAACCACGGCCGTTGAAAGCATATTCAAGGCGATCTCCCGAGAAATCAATCGTATCCAGGGGGACGGCGTCGGAGCCATTAAAGGTACGCACCGTGCGACGCTCGGTCATTCGTAGTACCGTAGAACCACCACTGTCCGAGGAGATACTGGACCCCTCGGTTGCCTCCATAACCGTCGGAACGTTTGCGATGCCCCGCAACTGCAGTGTCGACGCTGGCTGTAGCGGGTTCCGCGGGTCCAAAACTATATGCAGTGATTGCGCGCCGGAGAAGTCAATGCATCCACTTAGCTCTGATGCACCAGCGCCCGAATCAGCTGGCAACCGGCTTGCGGAAATGTTATCAATGATTTCGGCCGAGCCATAAATGTCAAGCCAGATCGCCAGCAGTATCCGAGACGGTAATGACTGTGACTCATTGAGCAAGAAGCTCATGATGGCCAATAAATCCTCCAAGATGTCTTCGGAACTTTTCTGAGCAATTGGTTTGGGCCCAATAAGATCTGCGGTCGTGAAAGCACCCTCTGTCGCGCGATTCAATATCTGTTCGTCAGGCGTTTGCGTCGATTTCTTGAAAAACTGTCTTGCGCAATGCGTTGTCATGGACAGCTCTACCAGTTGAAGGAGATGGCCAGAGACAAACACTTTCCCACTGTCTCGCTCATGGACAGCTCTCGCCAACGCAAGCCGTCCCATGGCTTCCAGTGGTTCCAAATCAGGGCGTTCACGACGTGAAAACAACGCTGGCTGGTGAAGCAACCGTAAGAGTAGTCGAACAACTCTTGCCTTGAATGGTGCTCCCGGGGAGCGAAGGTAACGGACTAAGGCACCATATATCTTGCGATTGTGGACTGCACCCCGCGAAACCAGGCCATCCGCTTCGTTCAGTAAGAAATCGAGCACCCAGCATGCCCACTCAAGCGAGGGGTTTGTGAGAACTTCTCCTTCGTTGGTCCACGAATTGCTGGGCAAAGCCTGCACTTGAAAGCGATACCCATAGCCATTGTCCTTTCTAGGATCATCCTCACTTGCCTCAAAGCGGAACCAAAAACGGTCAGCATGGATGAGTACATCTGGAACACATGCCTGATTGGGTTTAGTTGTACTTGCTGCATCAAGCACGATAATCACCTTTTCGCATTCTGCATCAGCGAAAAATGTCAACTTAGCCTTTGGCCCTAATTTACACCGAAGATCAAAGCGGATACGAAGGCTGCCGTGCACCTTTGGCATGAGAACGGGGCATGCGTACTCACAGCGACCAAAATACGGATGCAGTGACTGGAATTCAAGGTGCTCATCATCTTTGGAGGGACCACTATCGTCTCCGGCAATCCTTGTGGACGCGACAAAATGACTCACACACTCTTTTACCAGCACACTGGACAGCAGTCCGTCATGATCATTCACGCCCCCCTCAAGGTACGTGCTCGCGACTTCTTGAGCCTCCGCGTATGATGGTAATCGCGGACGAGCATGACAGTGAGGTTCTCTTGACAGGCTCTCATCATGTAACTCATCTTTCGTTTCTTCTAAATCGACAGCACCACCAGCATTTGAATCAGGTGAAGACTCACGAACCGATAAAGCTATTGCACGATACAATTCTGCATTTTCATCGTCTTCGTCGTCATCATCATCGCCATCATCATTGTCGACGATCTGTTCTGCTGCGTATTCATCAAAGACCTTGTTTAGATCACTGTTTTCGACAAGAGAGCTAAATGCGGGATCAAGATCGAGTAAATCCGTCGCCGCAGTAGCTTCAATATCTCTCCTTCTGGGTTCTGACCAAAGCCAGTTGGCATCCTGGAATACTCCCGTACTTGCTTCTTCTCGGAGAACCTTGAGAGTCATATGCTGCAACTCACGAAGGACCGATGCTGCTTCGACATGCAAGGATCCGTTCGCGTTACATTCCGCGACAGGTGCCGTGTCTGTCTGCAAAGAAGCACTACGTTTAAGAGGATGCAGGTGATGATCGGGAGCCCGCGCAAACACCATCTCCGCGGCTGCAACAAGCTTCAGTAAATTCACAAACTGGCGAGGGCCACCAGCTGCCTTTAGAATGGCAACCGACATACACTGCTGTACACCGTGCGAGACGGGTGACTCGTTGGTGTTGTTGACAGCATTAGACTCGATACTAGAGCCACACCACATTTGAAGAAGCGCTGCGACCGCCCGACGTGCGTAATGCGTCGATAAGGCACCCTCTGTTTCTAGCGCGACGCGATGAATGCTTGATATTCCATCCAACGCTTCATCGTATATCCGAGTAATTCGTCGGACATCTTTAGGGTCGTGCCATTCATCTTCATAGGCCCCCGTTTCGGTATTAAGGAATGTGAGCAATACGCCATCTCGCACATTTGCGGTACGGAAGACACCTGTTCTCCCCGCCGAGGTGAGTCGCCGAACTGGACCAATCTCGTTGCTTACGGTCAACAACGCATACGCTGGGAGATAGTCCTGCTCCAGAGGTGCAAATGCACCAATGCTTGCATCTGACGGGGAGTGAAGAGGCGCACTTCTAGCAAGTGCTGTCGCGGGAAGCCGTGCAAGGATCGGAGCGAGCGTCGCGCCCATAATGTTGGCGTTGCCGTGGTATTCGGCATCGAACTTCCCGGCAATTTTTGCCGCAGAGGGAGGGAGAATATTCGGTGTAGCAGAGAGATTTGTCGATGAAATGAGTGGGTCAGCGAGGTCGACATCATCCAGTATTGCTTCATCAGTCAATGAGAACATTTGTTCGCTCCTCATTTCATCGCAAAGCAGTGGCAAAGCATCTGCCGAGTTCAAGTAATGCTCGCCATGTTCCATTAACCACTCCATGGCGCGGTTGGGGTCTGTATTAGATAGTTCTAAAGCACATACGACCAATCGATACGGCATTCCCGATATCCCCGACAACTCACAGGCCTTCTCGTGGATTGCATTCAGTTCATGTGAACCTTGGATCGCCGTTGGGCCTTGTTGCGATGCCGCTGCAGCGGTGGCCAACTGACGTACACGTTGACGTTCTTGATATTCAATAGCACCAGATCCCATCAGCCACTCCACCGCTGCGTTTGGATCGTTTCGAGAAATCTCTAGGGCCGTCATGCACAAGTCAAACTCAAACCCCATAGCAGCAAGGGTTGACGCGAAGCCGCGGCGAATGCGGCATTCCGGAGTCTCCTGGATAACAGGATTTTGAACAGCTGTGGTATCGGCTTGATCAACTACCTCCCCAGATTTTGCCGTTGGCAAAGTAGTTGTAGGGTCTGGAAGTCCTTGAAACATACCATCCCCAAGCGGGGTCGACGATTCAATTAGGCGACACAGAATCATGCGTCCACGCTCCTGCAGCAACGGTAGACTTACGAATGTGCTCAATCTCACAGGATGCAGCGCTGCCTTCAAAAGATACTCGGCCATTGTATCGTCCAAAACCCCACTTGCCATGCGAGAAGATTGCCGTAAAATTGATTCAAATGCAAGTAGCGCCCGTGACCGAATCTGCATTCGAAAAAGATCATCAAAAGCAGCGAGTACGGGTGACTCTGCAAGCGACGCAAGAGGTACAATAACCCGGATCATGTCGTGCGTAAGTGGAATAGATTTTGGCGTCAGTCGCACTTCCTCCACTGGAGACACAGCAGCGAGATCAACTTCCTGGACGTTGTGACTTAGATTTGACTCGTCCGAAATTCCATCAAATATGACGCGTGCCGATGATGTCCGGGCGTTCAGCTGAATGAGGGTCGCAAGTGTCGGTCCGGAATCACTATCTGAGTATGAAAACCCGTAGTCGCCAGCTCCGCTCGGTGCCGTTGGTTTTGTTGTGACCTCCACTCGTCCTCCAATTCGCAGACAATCGGTGTGCGATCCAAGAATACAGAGTGCTCCGACTGCGCGAATAATTGCTGTTCTCACGCGTATGTTGGACTCGAATTGAAAGGAGCCTTCTTCAGCAACAATATCGTGCTGTCTTGATTCGCTGGCCAGGATTGGTGCAATATTCTTTATTGCAGTTGTTAGCCATTCTGCCACCACAGGTGCCCACCGGCGATTCATCAGCAATGCACGCAAAAATGCCACACTCTCCGACGCCGCCGCTAAACAGACTTGACCCGATTGGAAACCCACGGGATTGGAGAGTGACTCGACCATTGGTGCCAGTGCGTTGGGGTCCCTGTTTGCTGTTACGGGTTGCATAGCATGGATTGAGTGGTTGGCCATCGGTGCAGCCGTGCTACAAACTGATTCAGCGACCTGATTAAGCAGAAAATCAATCAATACAGATTCAGATCCAAGAATCTGTGCCACGAGTGCTGGAGTGACTTTTCCTCGCTCACAGATAGCTCGAAGTATTAATTTGACAACGCGTTGCGATCGTGGTGACGCCAAACGAAGCAACTCTAACAGTTCTCGCAAGACGCGTGGCTTGGACAAGTGGTTGAGCGTCACTTGGCTGTTACTTTGAGACAATACAAATGAGAGCACACCATAGACGTGCATTTCAACCTCTAGCGCTTCTAATACTTGAGAAGAATCTGCATCGCCAGCGTCGTATGCTCTCCCTGGCAAGGCATCTTGGCATGTACCAGCTTTTCCGACAACGACACTTTGGTGTGTTCTTATGGCGAATCCCCCACCTTTCAGGGGCGTTGATGCAGACCGAACCATGCGTTGCGCCCTAGTTAGACCCTCTGCAGTCTTGATCATAGATGCTGCGTGAACTAGTTCGATCTCAATGATTTCAAACATTTTTCGCTGCAGTTCGTTCGAAAACCAAAGCGTTTGCAACACCGGCGCTTCCAACTGACGACTTGATGCCGCCATTTTCGCAGCGTCACTTTCTGCTTCAGCTGCCACAGAGTACGCATCATCTTCTTCGAAGGTGGAAGAACTCACATGTCCAGCTATAGTGGGAGCCGCAGCTCCACCACCTGATGGTGAGTCTACTGACTGTGTGCCGTCCAAGTGACCTAACTGACCTTTTTGCTTTCTCTTTGATTTAGCAGCAGCAGCTATAGTAATTGCCTCATTGTCGCGACGCTCATGTGAACCACATACGACGGTGTGAACGAGGAAGCGAAACACAATCCACGCGCATTTTCGCCCTTGCTTGCGAAGAAGAATAGCTTCGTCGGTGTTGACCTGGATTGCTCGGAGCTGATTTCGCTCCTGTTTACCCAGCTCTGCTACCGAATTGAATTGTGACAGTCTATCGTTGTTGAAAACGTACTTGTTGCCTACATCACACGGTAGATCGTCGTCATCACTTTCACCCCAGTCTTCAAACTCGCTCTGACATTCATCGTGATGAGCAACCAATCGAGCAGTTTCAATCGCACGCTGAAAATGTAGTGAACATCGTTTACGGATCACGATTTGCAATTTGCGTATAACCCGTATAACCCTGAGCCACGCAACCTCCGTAATATTGTCTATCTGCGGGGTACTCCATACAGGAACGTTTGCTTTGGACCAGTGACAACCTACGATGGTAGCATTCTTCTCGGAAGTGCCAGTGAGGTTATGATGGGATGCGGGCTGAAGCCGCTCATTAGCACATGTACCCTCTCCTTCATCGAGATGCCACAACGCTAGTAAGTGCTGTTGATCGTCGGTATAAACTTCATACGGTAGTGCTCGCTGATAATCTCGCCTGATCTGAAAACTAGAGCGGGCAATTAGCCAGATTCGAAGCTCAGCTATATACCCGTCGAAATTCCTCTGTGGTGCGGCATTACCAATTGAAGCGACACCTTCGGGGCCATCCTCCGTTTTACTCACCCAACCTCCAATTCGAGATCGCCGGAAGTGTATACTTTTGCCCACCCTGGTATATTGCTTGCTATCCACCAGTTCACCGTTTACATGCAGATGAACAGTCTGAAGGTGTGACTCGTAAACCACTGAAACGTGGGTCCATTGGCTGGGTTTGAATTGATACGCGTTAAACACTTGTTCTCGAGGATGATGCCCATTTACTGCTAGTTGGAGGTGTCGATTCACGAACTCAAGGCAAGTACTTCCCGATTGAAAACCGTTATCTGCGCGCAACGCTTGATAACCCTTTAACTCCGTAGGATATATCCACAGTTCGATACAAAAATCCTTTGTTTCACCAAGCGCAGGTACATCGACATAGCTGGCTTGATCAGCCCGCGAACTGGTAGGCCCGACAGAAGTTCTTGGGTTGAAAGAATCATGACCAAATTGTAGTGCTTGACGACATAGCACATGCTCTTTGCACCACGACAGTTTTATTTGGAGCTTCTTGATAAGCGCTGCATACCGTAGTGACATTGCAGATGCAGTGGTACGACCTAGGACCGCCGTGAGCTGTTTTGGACTCTCTGGCATTTCATCTTCTAGCCAACACTGGAGTGAGCTAGCATAAGATGGTGCACGTGTGAGCAATAACCCGATATCGCGCTTAGTCACATATCCGGTGGTTAAAGCACTCCTCCGTACAAACTCCTCCGAAAGTGGATACCAGTGAAGATCGGACCCATTGGATCTTGCATATCTCGTGGTTTGTAAGAGTGTCAGCTGGGTAATTTCCAATTCCGATTGCTGGATCAGTGAGCCCAAAGAGAAATCTGCGTCCAGTGTAGCGATGATACCACACTTTAGTAGTGATGCATGATCGCGCGGCTCAAAATCGAGATTCCATGCGCAGTAAATGGCTTGCTTTAGTTGGCCATCAATATGGTTGCTGTTACCCGGTGCAACTAGGCTGGCCAGCATTGAGTACAGGTTCCAGAAAGAGTGTTGAACCTTTTTCACAACTTCTCGGCTACATCCCTCAAGCCCTTTAAGGTAGTGATGTCGCACAGTCGCCCTAAACGTCTCTGCAACGACCTGACCATCATTTCCATCCCTCGACTCACGTTCATCATCCGTATACCCACGAAACGCAGGACGTAGAAAAATTATCGCACTTTGCCGAGAAGAATTAAATGAGAGAAGCGAAAATAAACTGTTCATCGCATCCAAACCAAATACGCGGCATTCAGATCGACGCTGCCGCCGTTCCAGTAGTGCTTGCAATATTTCAGGTGGCGCACCAATTCCGTTACGAATATAGAGATCACATGCTCTCAGCATGGCAGCAAAACCATTCTTATAATGATATGGCTCGTCTTCAAACTCTCCATCATCAACTTCGTCGGGTAACGTTGGTAGTGATGGCTGTTCAGTACGAGCGCTCGTACTCCCTTGTGCTGATGAGCGCCGTGTGCGCCAATGATACTGGGCACGAAGTACATCTACCACACCAGACCATTTGTTACTATCGCTCTTTCGTAGACTTTTCCATCTTTCCAGCATTGGTTCTAAAGACGGTGGCGCATTTTGAGAAATCCATTTCTCTGCAAGATCACCTAAGGCGTGTTGAGAGTCAATACCCATCTGGTCATGACCTTCTGATGGTGGATTAAGTAGACCAAGGAATCGTGCCCGCTCTTTGAGCTGCTCCTCAAATTCCTCAAACGTTCTGGGGATTACAATTCGCATCTCCAGGTCAGATTTCAATCCACCAGGGTTCGTAGCCCCATTATCATGCGAAGTTTCATCTTGCTGGTGTAACTTTTGATTATCATCACTAGATCTTGCGCGAAGTACCTGGCGTGTCTTGATTAACCAATGTCGCAGCATAATTATTCGTTTCCACACGAGAGATAGATCATCAGACGGGTTCAAGTCAATAGTCGTATCCGAATTATGTGACTGAACGCTTGCAACGATTGCTTGGACCTCATGTAATATGTGTACCGGTGAATGCTTAATAAGAGCGGCACAGGTCAGCCGCTCGCTTAGGGGAAAATTTCCTAACCGTCTTAGAACTGACTTGTCAGGAGAAACTTTTTCCAACCACGAAAGGATAATCGACACTGGGCCCGAGTCACTCATATTTTGAGTCAAGTCATCCAAGAACTGACCTTCCTCCGATCCCAACGTGTCATAGAAGGAAGACCGCTTTATCAATCGCACCGTGTGATGGCGAGAAACGTGATCCAAGGCTTTTGATGTGCAGGCTTGTGGAACACGGTATTTGTGTTGCACTGCACGCTTTTCAAGCTGTAACGTGACATCCCAATCAGGGAATTCTTCTTGATCACGTGACGATGGTGAAGATATGCCGCCACTAAGGAGCGGGGATTGTAACCATGGCATCAATTCCTCCTCCACCCCGTCAACCGGATGGCCTGCAATAAGCATCCCGGCAATTCGGCCGCCTAACGACGCAACTGAGATATGCAAATCCAATAACCAGTGGAGCCGAAGCGTCGACGATGCTATACCCGAAGGTCGAACTTCAACCGTGTCCTGAGTATTGAGTAATGATACGCCTGTCGTCATTGCGGTTGCAAAGCCGTTACTTTTTCGACAATACAAACCAATCTCTGATGGACCCAGAGCGACGCCAAGGTTGACACCGTTCTGCATGAATGCAATTGTTTCGTGATCAAAATCGACAGTCATTGATATGACATCTCCTGGGCTTACCTGCCGTCGCTGACCGTAGTCAATTCGATTCCCACAGACCCAAAGCGAACCGAGTGACGGCATCCAACCAACACTCATCGCATTCGATCCAATGAATGTTTCCATTCGATCCACACTCGAACTCAAATTCTTATCACCGTCATACCAGTCAACACCAATGCAGATATGTCCAGGTGTAATACCACCACTTCTTGAGCTACTCACAACGAAATCAACAGATTGGATGCCACCGATAAATGCGGTTTGTAGGAAGCACGAATTCCACCCGCCGTCATCAGAATGTGCTTGAATGGACCGTCCTGAGTGACTGACACAAATGGATGAAGCCTTGTGTATGGTACTAAACTTTAGAGTTTTTGAACCAGACGGTGCAACAAACCGGGGAATCTTTTCGAACACGTTCTCGCCGTCAACGAGAAACGTTGGTACACCATATGCAGCACCAACAAGATTCTGAGATGACGGATAGCTAGTTGACCCCGAAGCGTAGCAATCGCGCAAAATTTTGATATACGATTTATCGTAGTTTTCGTCTGGCGCATTTTCTTTCTTGTACCACGGATCACCACCGTTAGCAAATTCTTGCGTGGTAATTCTGTATAGCTTTCCTTGAGTGAGCTTGACTGGGGTCATCAGCGGTTCATATGCATACCCCAGGGCATCTATCCGGGAGCTGGCACCCACTACAACTTGGACAATTAAGAGCTGAGATGCTTCGTCCCACAAACGAACTGTATGCTCTCGGACGAGGCGGCCGCTGTTTTTTGTTGGATTGATAGATCGACCGAGTGCGACGATGGAAAATGTGCACGTAGACTCAAACTGGAATCCGATCTGCCCTTCAAAATGGTCTTTATCACCCGTGTATAACTGCTTGAATACGTTGTGCATTGGTTTTGATACCCTGTGCTGGAGTGCAGATGCCTTGTCAGATGCAAATATCTGATTCAGTTCCTGGGACTCAATGAGGCGAGCCTTGCAAGACATCTCAAAACGTTGCAGTCTTGCTTCTGATTTTTTAACGAGTTGATTTACTGAGCAGAGGTGGTCAAGTGATCCCGAAAAAGTGACAATTGCTGGAACTATTGCTGGTGCCAGCCAAGACTGTCGACGCATTAGACACAAAGAGGTTACCAACCAAGGGACCAACTTCGAAATG
>JAADWT010000859.1:0-13657 GCA_023336285.1 Pythium grandisporangium
CCCCCCCCCCCCCCCCCCCCCCCCCCCCCCCCCCCCCCCCCCCCCCCCCCCCCCCCCCCCCCCCCCCCCCCCACAGACTAAACTCTTGGTGGGAAGAGAAGCTCTAACAGTCGAAGTCACCACTGTTGCTTTCAATGCGTGCTTCTTTCCGTTAACATTTTGCGGATACGAAGCGACGGCACACCGAGAGGGTGGCGTGGTGCTTGTTTCCGCCCGCTCAGATGGCGCAATGATTGATTGCGCGTGGTCAACTCTTGCGTCGAACATTGTCATCCACTCGCGACAAATCCCCAGAGGAATTGGCAAATGCTCATCAATACGTGCTCGCCTCAATAAACGTTGTCTCATCAACAACAACTTCTTCAACATAAACACTTTTCACGTGAGTGTGACACTGGTCGTGACATATCTTGAGAGTTTTTGTTTTTTCAAGGTACTTCCCAGGAATCCAAGTCTGAGATTCCAACTCATTGCTCCGATGCAACTGAAAAATACCAAATGTGGTTGCACTTACGCACGCACCCCAATACACTTACAGATACCGCGGGGGCCCAAGCGAAAACGAGCTCATCCTTGTCGTACACAGCGCCGTAGAATTGCATATCAGTGTATTGAATGTATACCTCGCATGACCGCCAGCCTCCAGTGTGAAAAAAGGCATTGTGTCTGCATAGCATGTTGTAAGTGCATCTGCTAATCCCTAGCAATAGATGTCTTCGGTTTCATTTCGTTGCTGTGTTCACTTTGCTCTCTGATTTGCCTCGTCAACAAGCGCACGTCGAGAATGAACAACTTGTGTGGTTGGTCCCTAACTACGGATGCTTAAAACGGGAGTTCGCTCGCAATCACGTCAGCGCGCCCGATGACGTACACCTTGGCGCCCAGGTCGCGCAGCTTCTGGTGGGGCAACACGTTGCGCCCGTCGAACGCGAACGCCGGCTTGGTCATGGACTCGTAGATGCGCTCATAGTCCAGGGTCTTGAACTCATCCCATTCCGTGAGCGCGGCGATAGCGTGCGCATCCTTAGCGGCCTCGTACGGGTCTGATGTCACGGTCAGCAGCTTGGCCATGTTGGGGTACGTCTTCTCGCTCACACCCTGGTACGCCAACTCATACATCATCTCCTCCACCTTGACCTCAGGGTCGTACACCGTGACGCGCGCATTCTCGGCAAGTAGGTACTTGACAATGGCCGCCGACGGCGTCTCACGCACGTCGCCCGTGTCCTTCTTGAAGGCAAAGCCGTAGATACAGATCTTCTTGTTGGTCACCGTGTTGAACATGCGGCGAATCATCATGGTCGCGAACCGGGTCTTCTGGTACTCGTTCATCGTGACCACGCCACGCCAGTACTCGGCCACCTCCGGCAGGTTGAACGACTCGGCCAGGTACACCAGGTTCAGGATATCCTACAACGCAACAGCGAAGACCTTGTCAGCTCAATCATTTGTATCGAGACGTAGGCGAAATGAAGGATGCCCAAGAGATAGAGAGATCACACCTTCTGGAAACAGGAGCCACCAAAGCCGACCGAGCAGTTGAGAAACTTGCTGCCGATGCGCTCATCCGCGCCGACGGCCTTGGCCACCTCGTACACGTTGGCACCCGTGGCCTCGCACACTGCCGAGATGGAGTTAATGCTTGAGATACGCTGCGCCAGGAACGCGTTGGCCACGAGCTTGGACAGCTCGGACGACCACACGTTGGTGGTGATGATGCGCTCTGTCAAGAGGTAGACATACAGAGATCCATAAAGAGATCACAATGACCACGGGGTGAGAATCAGGAAGCCACACGCGCCAACAGAGGCGGTAGTAGCCGACGCACCTCGTGGCACCCAGTGGTTGTAGACCCACACGAGTCTGTCCACGGCGGTCTGGCCGGTTGGTGTCTCCGGTCCTCCAATAAGGATACGGCTCGGCGCCTTGAGGTCCTCCACGGCCGTGCCTTCAGCCAAGAACTCGGGGTTTGATAGCACCTCAAACTGCAAGCCCTTCGAGTTGGCGCCCAGCACCGCGCTGATCGACTCGGCCGTACGCACGGGCACCGTCGACTTTTCCACCTACCGTGAGCAGCACCAATGGATAACGAACGCAGCATGAACAGAAGCACCACCAGCGCACAAGTCAGAATCCGTACGCTTCGCGCTTGGAAAGATCCCCCCCTCCCCTCCTCCTCCTCCAGTACACAGTGCTGACCGACGCATGCACGTACCACAATCTTGTTGGAGGTGGCGACCCGTGCAATCGTGCGTGCGCAGGCCTCGCAGTTCTTGGTGTCGGCGGCGCTGCCGGCGCCAATGCCCGTGGTCTTGGTGGGCGTATTGACGCAGACGAAGATGATCTCGGCCTCATTAATGTAGCGGTCCACGTCCGTGGAAAAAAAGAGGTTCTTGCCACGGCGCGCGGCCACGAGCTCGGGGAGTCCCGGCTCGTAGATCGGGATCTCGTCGCTGTTCCACTTGGCGATCTGCTTCTCCGAGATGTCAACGACCACGACCTTGATGTCGGGGCAGAACGTCGCGATCACGGCCATCGTGGGGCCGCCCACGTACCCGGCGCCCATGCAGCAGATCGTCATCGCGAACTCGCCTTCGTCAGCCATGGTGCTCTCGTCTTTCTCTCTCTTGCTGCTCCTTTGGTTATCCGAGTTACTCTCGAGATGGATAGATATGCGACCCTCCCCAGTGGGGAGTCCCCACCCAAAAGGAGAACCCAGCCACTTCCCTCCCCCCCCCCCGCCTCCACTGCTCCCCTCCTCCTATGTTGAGGCTCAACGTGAGCGGAGCAAAAGAGCTGACGATCCAACGACAACAAAAAGAGGGAGGAGATTGGACGCTGGACACCGTTCACGATCATCGCGCACGTCCAAAAAGTCACACAAGAGCTAGGGAGCGGACGGGCCAGCGGACGGGGAGCGGACGAGAGCGGATGTGGCAGAACCACAGATCCAAGAGCAGAAATCTGCTCCATATTTTGAGCTTCTCTTCTACAGCTACACCTTGTTTTGATATAAAGCGTAGCATTTGTCAATCGAGTATTATTGGCCAATCAACTGCGTTGCGTTGCCCAGAGTGTTGGTCCAAATTGCCGCTTGCTTTTCATGGGCACCTTTCTCTGCATTAGTCAAGAAGAGAGCAACGCACTAGTGACGTGACGGATCGATAGCGACATGACCAATCGTGTCTGCGTGTGTGGCGTTAGCCGCACTATTACGGCGCCTTGCCCGACGAAGATGCGCGTGCGTGAGCACCGCCTGTGCGAGGCAGCAAGTACATGCTGAGAATATCCCGGTTGGCGCTGAGAAACTCGAGCGCCTGTGACTCGATGAGGCGCTTGGTAGAGGGCACAAGCTCGGCGCCACCACGACCGACGCGCATCTGCGCCATTGATACGGCGCCCTTGATATCGCCCGTCTCGGCTACAAATGACGTGACGTCATCCACAAGCTGGCGCACGCCGTCGTCTTTGCGCAGGAAACCCGCCAGCCGCACGCAAAACTCGGGAAACCGATCGTGGTAGAGTGCCGCGGCCCACGGTTGCTGCAGGAACGCAAGCCAATCGCTAACGTACGCGCTCGCGAACGAGGCCAGCGCTGAGTTGAGGTACGACTCGTGCATGCCCACGACGCACTGCAGGTTGCGCACCGCGAGGCGGTCGTCGCCACCCAGGTACTCGAGCCGTTGTAGCACACCCACGTCATCGAAGAGCAGACATGTATATCTCGGCACGTCCGTCGGGGTTGTGGCAGCTAGTGACGGGCTTTCCTGTTCATCTAGGTGTTGATCCAGGTCGCGGGCATCGTTTGAAGAAGATCCATGTGGTTGTCGTGGCCCTACACGCGTGGGTAGTGCCTGAAGTGCCAGTGTATTGACCAGAGAAGGCACGCTAATCTGCAGATAGCGTTTGCCGCCCAGCACGCAGGCCGTTCGAACCACGGGCATGTGCATATCTGGTGGTGGTGGCATTGATGCCGTTGATGATGGAGACGAAGCTGAAGGAGATAGAGACAGTGGCGGTCCAGCGTTGATACGACGGTGAGATGGCGAAGACGAAGTCGACATAGAGGACGGTGATACCGACGCAGCGGATGACATCGCTGTAGCGTCAGCCAGAGGATCGAGTACGCGAAGAAGTGAGTCTGCGAGCAATGCACCACACTCTCGTGGGTTGTAGTGTTCGTGGCGCTTGGCGCGCAGGAAGCGGCGTGAGAAGCGGCACAGCGCACCACCGGCGAAAATGTGCGCGTCCGTGGTGCGCCAATGACCGTTGACGACTAAGCGGCCATCGTACACGAGTCCGCTGTCATTGATCGCGCGGAATATGTCGGGGTCGGCATCATTGTGCTGACAGCAAAGCAACCAACCGCACGACACGCGCGTGCCGGGAGTCGTTGCGGTGGTATCCTCCTCCCGGGGCTGGTTTACGACGGGCACCGTGTCAATACCTTCGAGCGCGTGACTATCCGGGTCCAGTGTTATCGCCGTGATTGATGTATTGTAAATCATCGTGATACCATGAAGTGCGTACTCCCTCTCGAGCTCGCTCTTGATGGCTGCATCCTCGAAGACCGAGTCCATCGCTGGGGACACGTGCGTGAGTCGGAAACCCGATACGCCACGCACACGCAATGCCTCTAACACCTGAAGCGCTAGCAATGATGCACCGTAAACAACGATTCGTGGTGGTTCAGAGTCCTGTTCCTGTTCCTGCAACATGCGTGGTAAAAGCGTACGATGCAACCGTCGAGCTGCTCGTAGACCACCCAACACGGCCATTTGAGCAGGAATTGCATTCTCTGCGTCGTTGACGGGAAAGGTTGTCTCGGTGCGATAACCTTCACCTTCATTCTTGCAATTGGCATCGTGAATATCATCATTGTCGTGAACGGGAAATCGGCCAAGCGATGTAGCTGTACCATCCTGTAAACCTGTGGCTAACACCAGCCAATCGTAGGGCAAACACGAACCATCACGGAGCACCACAGCACGTGCCTGACGATCCACTTGTACCACCTTACTAGCGATCACTCGAATATGCGTATGCAAGCTATACTGTTCAAGCTCCGCACGTGTCAGCAACGAGCGACGCGCAAATGCCAGTAGTTCGTCACTGTCGCGATGTTCCACCTCGCCATCATTGTGTACCGCATCCTGCTCATCAATGGCTGGAGCCACGTCTAGTCCAAATGGCGAGATAAGTGTAAGGTTTGTGAACCGCAGGTATGGCACCGTGAGCAGACGTTGCATCGCCACGAGAGCCGTATCTGAGGCACCGACAACAACAATGCGGTGGGTCACCACAAGTTTGTGTTCTCCCAATAGCTTCTTGGATATGACAAATAGTGCGAACGCGCGCATGGAAGTAAGATCACGCTCACTCTCCTGCAGATTATCGTTGCCTTCTGCGCGATCTTTCATTGTCTCCATGGTCGCGTCGTTGTCGTCGTTATCGTACGTGAGCGTGATAGCCCGTCGTGGTGGAGCCAGCACAAACTCAGATAGAACATTGCTCAGCTGGCTACTGTTGGTGCTCATGGCGCTGCTCACCGGAACGGGATAAAACACGCATGATTTGTGGAGCTGGCGGATGATCTCAAGCAAGACCGTGCGGGTGAAAGCGTGGAAAATGGGGTTGAGTACGAAATGCTGCAGCAACACATGGTCCCGTGCGCGGTGGTGGGTCATGCGAATTAGCTCATCGAGCTCAAAGCCGCGATGGAATGACGCTGTGAGTGCTGGGTCTCGGGCTAGTAGTGCCAAACCAACGGGTACTATCGAGGGTGTGCTTTTACCCTTTGTCGTCGATGCCAGAACAGGGTCTAAGTCGTTGGGATTAGCGTGACGGCGAGCCCACACGACGAACGCCGTGTGCCTTGGGTTCTCGTCCAGTGCTATATCAGCCTCTTCAGCCACAGACCCTTCGAGGAGTTGCTGTATATTCGATCGTGTCATCGCTTCCACACCTTGCAGTACCCCCGTAAGCACATCCAATCCGGTATTGCCACTTCCAAGATCATCATCCCGGGCTGGGATGCGAGAAACGACGAGCTCGATTGGCAGTAGTACCTGTGCACCGTCGCTACTGATGGCATGGCAACATGCCAGTGCATCGCGGTGCAGCAAGTACAATACGTGTGTGAATGTTGAATCTGCACGTGGGGGTACCAATGTGAATACACGCAGGAGTGTGGCTTCGTGGCCAGACGTGGGGAGGGTGAGCAGACAATAATCTCGATCCGGAAATGACGCAAACGCGTGCAGCAACAGGTCAAGCGCAGCCCCACTTTCAGCATCTGTTGTCTCAACTCGATCGTCAAGTGAGAAGAGTGTGACTGCAAAGCAGTTGTGTCGTGCGCGGGTAGCTTCGACGTTTGCCCAGGCCCCCACGAGTTTTGCGAACTGCCAACCTGCCCCACCGCCATTACCGTTGGATTCTGGAGGTATTATGGGTATTGCAGATGTGGCAGTATTATTTCTGCTGTTGCTGCCGCCGTTGGGTAAAGAAAGCAGGGAAACTTCGGTATCTACCATACGCTGGAAAACGGGTTGTGTGAAACTTTGAGCAATGAGCGCCTTTGGTTGTTGACCGTCACAACGCACTACTTGGATGGTGTTATTCGTCTGTGCATCAACCTGAGTTTTATCCTCCCCCGATTCCACTTCATTGTCGGATATTACTGTCATCTGGAATGCAGTGAACGTGGCCAATACAGCGTCACTGTTCTCATGGAACTTCTCTAGCCGCGTGCGCAGCGTTTCTTCCGTGTCGTCCGATCGTTGAACCACGCGTGCAGCTACGTCCGGTGGGGGTGGATTGAATTCAAGATGGTATGTACGACCAGTGTCTGGATCGACACGGCGTCCAGAAATGCGTTTGATCACCTCCACGTCAGGCACATCCAAAACCAGCACTGCGTCAGGTACGACACCAGTTTGAAGCATGGCAGCCGCTTGTGCAGCTGTGCGCGGGAACCCATCGAGCAACCACCCCCTCGAGGCGCAATCGGGTTGTTGGACTCGGTCTAGGATCAAATCAATTATCAACTCGTCCGGTACCAACTCACCGCCATCCATAAATGTCTTGGCTTTCAAACCAAGTGGTTCTGCCGCCGCGATACTACTACGCAGCATATCCCCTGTGGACAAGTGAACAAGATTCAGCTGCTGGACAAGAATTTCACATTGTGTACCCTTGCCACCCGCAGGTGGTCCAGATATCACGAGTCTTGGTGGCGCGAGGTGCCCCCGACGCACGAGGTGTTGGAACCGTTGAGAATTTTTCTGCATGTGTACATGCTCGATAATATGATCCGCGATCTCAAGCTTGGGTTTTGTTCCAGACACTGCGAGAATGCGGGGGTCGGACTCTCCGAGCGCTGGATCCCGGAACGTTGCCACCACAGCGGCACAGTTCGCGTGATACGCGTTTAGACGACGTCGCACGGTCTCTTCCGTATCGTCCTCTCTTTGGATCAGCCGCTGGCAGAGTTCTTCGTCCTGTGCGGGTGGAGGATTAAACTCAAGGTGATACGTACGGCCCGTGTCCGGATCTAGGCGACGTCCAGAGATGCGCTTGACTACTTCTTCATCTGGCACGTGGAGTTCGATAACGCAGTCAGGTAGAATGCCAAGTTTCATCATGGCACGTGCCTGCGTGGCCGTACGCGGAAATCCGTCCAGCAGCCAGCCTCTGGATAAACAGTCAGGTTGCTGCAAGCGCGCCAGCACCACATCTAAAATCAAGGAGTCTGGTACTAGGTCTCCCGCATTCATAAACGCTTGCGCTTGGCGTCCCAACGGCGATCCGTTTCGGATTGCAGCACGCAGGATGTCGCCCGTGGATAAGTGCACGACCGCAAATTCCTCTACCAAGAGTTCACATTGTGTACCCTTTCCTCCCGCCGGTGGACCCGAGATTACAAGTCGAGGTGGGGTCAATTGGCCCCCTCTAGTCGACGCAGACGTTGCAGTGGTATGAAGTGGCTCGCTTTTGGCCAAGTTGTTGTAAGGTTCTAGGTGGAAACTGGTCTGCAGTGCTGTCACATCAATTTCATCCGAGAGAGCTAACAGTCCGACGGCGCGTGGAGGCAGTGAATCTTGGACGGTGCCATCCGCACCCAACTGACGTCCTTCGGCCACGAGACAAACATTGTGGACATCCTGGTGCTGGATTAATTCGGCAAGGAAAAAATCACCGAATTGCTGCACTAACGTCTCGTTGTGTGCACGAAGCACGGGATCCAGGTCGTCGTGATCTTCAACGCGCGCGTGCCGCACGTGGATACCCGTGCGTCGAAATGATTCCACCCGCGCTTCATAAACAACAAATTGCTCGAACGTGGCCGCGTCATCGGATGCTATGGCAGCGTCGGTCACCTCTGATAGCAATTTGCTTGCCTCACACACACGGGAAAAGCAGGCCTGTAACCCAGTTGTGTCAGATTCGGACGCAAGGTCCACTGTGAGTGGGAGTACGAGCAGCACACGAGTACGACCGGGAAGTGCAAGGAATGCAGCTTGTAGCAACGCACGTAGCAGCATGGGTGACGACGTCGACGAGCCAGTACCATTAGCGCGGGTGGCGAAATACGACAGAAAGAGACATGAACCAGCGTGTGGCAATGCGAAGCGCGATTGCAGGTATTGCTGGAAGCTGCCGCACCTCTCGGCGAGCTCGGACACGGGTGGAGTGTCATTGAATGCAGCAAAGCCCAGGATTCGCTCTACGGGCCGAGGGGTTGCACTGGACGTGGTGGTAGACGTGCTGCTGACGGTGAGGGCTAGCAGTGAGGTCTCGATGATGGCGCCCAGGTGCGCGCGCCCGAAAAACCGCTTTCGTGCGGCGGCGTTGGGCGCCTCTAGCTCCAGCACATCACCCTGGTCAGCATCCACAGCGCGACGCACGCTCGGACCGTGGCTTTGACTTGCCATCTCTTATCGTGAAGGAGGAGAAGCGATGAGTGCCGGCCAGGACATTGGAGGGCAGGCGAACGAACCAGCGCGACGGCTGCTCGGGTGAGCAGGCGCCAAGATTGAGGGGCGTTTCAAGATCAACCAACAGACAGACAGACTGGGCGCATAAGAGGGCGATTGGGGGAATGAATGCAACTACCAAGTTTGCTACCAAGCTGCGATCTAGGGATCACTCACTCACTTGAGGCTTGCCCTCCAGTCTCTGGTGATGGTTTGACCTCCCCTTCCTCCTCACGGCGTTCCTGTTCCTGTTCCTGTTCCTGTTCCTGTTCCTGTTGCTGTTGCGGCACCGTCTCCATCTCCCCCGTCTCGTGGATTGGTGGCGTCACGGTATCCGCGGCCATTTCGTGCTCTGGTTTATGGTTACGTGGGCTGGATGTACGGCTACTTCGCGAGGACGGTGACTTTCCGCTGTGACTGAGGAGTCCACGGAAGCCACCCCAGGCGCGCGCTGTCCACAGCTTGAAGGTACGCGCGACGCCCTGCACGCCAAGCCCCTTGACCACGACTAGTGTGTCTTCACGGTCACGGATTTCTTCGCTTTTGTTTCCCCCCGCGTCATGCCCGGATACTCCATTTTGCAGTGGGTCCGGCTGCTTCTCGTCCCACGCGTCCACCACGAGCAGTTCATTTCCCGAGCCGATGAGGAATGGCACGTCACCGCGGTGCAACGCGTACAGGACAGCGCTCGGAACATGCTGCTCGCTTGCGGAGCGACCACGAAGAGGTTGATGCGTTCGTCGTGTCTCGCTTGCGACTGCCACAGACGTCTCTTGTGGCCGATGGGAGGAACTGGATGCTAAACCTGCGTGCTGCTGCTGCTGCTCCTCCTGCTCGTGCTGCAGACGCGCCACCGTTGAGATTCGTGGGTCGGCGTGAACGGAGCGAAAGCCCGTGGTCACATCAGGACGGGAGCTGCCATCGGGCAGTAGCAAGAGGAGGCAGTCTCGATCCGGAAATGCCGCAAAGGCTGGTCAATCCCCCGTCGACGATGCACAATATACACATACACCCATACGTTGTGGTAGTCAGTCGGACTGATAAAGCACGCTAGGCAGCAGTGCGAGGAAGGGGGGGAGGGGGGTTACCATCGTACCTTTGGCCAGCAGTTGTGGTACACGCACGCCTCGGTTCGCGGCCACGGTGCAGGCGGAAAGCATGATGGCGTTATTTTGCAGCACGCAACGATCGACTGTGGCCAGCAACTTTTCAACCACACTCGTCACGCTCTGCGCGCTATCGGCTGACATCACGGTACAGGCGCCGTTCAGCGCCATGCGTACGTCTTCGCATCGCGTACGGTACGTCGCCAGCCGTGTCTGCGATGCCTCCACCTCCTCCGCGTCCTCTGCCTCCAGGTCCTGTTCCTCCATACGATTCTCTGGTGCCATTGACGACGTGTCATCCAATGCATCCACGATCAGAAGAACATCCGGCAAAAGCCCCGCGGCTCGCAGTGCCGTGGCCTGTGCGGTAGTACGTGGGAATCCATCCAAGACCCAGCCACGAGCCACGCAATCACGACGTGTGAGTCGTGTGGTCACTAATTCGACGACGACGGCATCCGGTACGAGCTCATGTCCCTTGAGATACGGTTGTGCCTGTTTTCCCAGTGGGGATTGCTCCAGGACGGCGGCACGAAGCAAATCCCCGACGTTTACGTGCACGACGCGCCACGCTCGCACGAGCCACTCACAGTACCGCGACGAAGTGGCCATGGAGACCATGGAGGCCGTGGCCTTGTGCCTCGAAGAGGATAGAGGTGGCACCATGACCGCGAGTCGTGGTGGGTGCTGTAATTGGAGGGGGCGCCGCTGGTTCCGGGCGCCGTAGATCTCACGCAGACAGGCCTCGGCCACGGCCTGCCTCGTGCGAGCCGCATCCACGTACGAGATGCGGGACGTCTTGCAAAAGACCTGGCACACATCCTCCATCCCGCGCGCGTACGCCGCCAACCGCTTGCGGACGTGGGATTCCTGGTCTTCTGCGCGGTGCACGAGCGGTGGATCGTCCTCCTCCTGCTGCTCACCGTCATGGAGGTCTTGGCTGGTTGGAGGGAAGGGCCCAAACTCGAGATGAAACACCCGGCCCGAGACGGCATGATAGCGGCGTCCACAGACCCGGCGCACGACGTCTTCATCGGAAAGCGCGAGCACAAGCAGGATATCGGGGCGTGCACCATGGGCCGCCAGTACGCGGGCCTGCCGTGCCGTGCGAGGGAACCCGTCCAGCACGTACCCGCGCTGACGGCAGTCACTATCGTTGAGTCGCTTGAGCACCATATCCAGCACGAGTTCGTCTGGCACGAGGTCACCCGCCGCGAGGAAGCGTTTGACCTCCCCACCCAAGGGTGTACCCAGCTCCACATGTGCGCGCAGCATACTGCCCGTGGAGAGATGCACGACGTGCAGCTGCTGCACAAGGAGTTCGCATTGCGTGCCCTTGCCAGAACCCGTGGGTCCACACATGATGATCCGCGGTGGGGAGCAGGAAGTCGCGGAGGAAGACGATGCTCGCGATTGCTGGCGGTAGAGCAGCGACAAAAGCGTGGCATAGTCCATGGCCATGGCCTCGGGGATGGCATCTGTGGCGGCCAGCATGGCGCATGGTGCCTCGTGGTCGTGGCCAGTCACGGACTGCGAGAAGACACATGTGTGGTGCTCATCCTGTGCAGAGGCGACGAGCTGGGGCACTGTGCGTGGCGAGAACCAGGCGTGGAAGAAGGCACCGTCGCGATGACGGCTAAGCGCATGTTGCTGCTCCACTAGCGTCTGGAGCGCCCGCGCGTCGCTCGTTCGTGCTGGTCGAACAAAGGTGCACGGTGAGTACTCGCTTCGCACGGCACGGAAGAAGCGGTAGAGCGCGCCGTTGGCCAGTGCGATCGTGTCGACGCTGGAGAAGGTGTGCTGGAAGAGCGCCAGTGTCTCGAGATCCACGCCCGGCGGCACAGCCAGCACGATACCACCCACGTTAGGTTGTGTGGTCAACACATGGTGGAAGAATTGCGAGACAATGCGGTCCGTGGATGCACGAGCGTCATGGGCCAGCGCAACGAGCACGACACAGCCATGCGGACGCCCCACGAGAAGCCTCTTCTTGAGGTACACTGTGACCTCTGGGTAGGCCACGAGACTGGCAGGAACGGCATCATCAAATGCGGCAAACGCTAGCACTAGATCGTCTTGTTCTTGGTGCCGGGAAGAGGTCTGATCCGAGTCGCCCGCGAACCCGGTGGCACAAAGCGCAAGCAGGGACGTCTCGATGAGCGCACCTGTGTGCACAAGTCCGAAAAGGCGGCGCCGCTCGGCCTGCGCGGGCCACTCCAGCGCGTCCACTTTTGTCTGATCATCATCCCGATCGGCTCGTCGGATCGACAGCTGCACCATCACCCAAGCGAAGTGTGTGAAGATGTAGCAAGGAGCCCGACCTCGTCTGTTCGCGTGTGGCCAAGCGACTCGTGAGGAAAGGTGTGAAGGTAGAGAAGAAGTAGGATAATATGCAACCAGCCATTCAGAGCCGCGTCAAAATACTCCTGGGTGGCTTTAAATACCGTCACGTCCAATTTGCCATTTTGTCGCGACCTGGAGGTTTTGCGCAACATGTTTTGTATAAATAGCGGCACGGATGTGCAGAGGACCGGTACAGTCTATCCATCACGGCGCGGTGGCAAAAGTGGTGTCCCAACGGCTTACGTTCTGGGATTGGACCATGTTATGGCATGGGTAACTCATGGGATAGTTGATCGAAAAACTTGGAGTACTCCTGATTACAAGGCATTTTTCTACGTCTGCCTCGCAAAAGAGAAGGATTCGAATCGAGCAATGGGGTCGACGTGGATGAACAACTCGAGAACTTGTCTTCACCAGCAGCTGTTTACCAGAGCCATGTCTTGCTCAAGGTGCTGGACAACCGTGAGCGCCAAGAACAAGGGCGTACCCCGATGCTGTTTACTTTTCCTGGCTGGGCATACCGGTACCGATACCACACGGATTTGTATTTGATCAACCAGCAAACGTTGCTATCTGGATTGATTTCATCTGGTGGACATGGCTGTAGTCATACTCGCAACTCGGGTCGGAAGTGGACGTTTTTGATTTTGGCTCCGTGTGATCTTGAATCAACCGGAAGATGATGCCTATGTATGACTCGACCCTGAGTTAAGTTGCCGAAGGACTCTGGATCCTCCACGAAGACTACTGGAGCCATCGCAATTATCTACGCCACAATGGTGGAGTTATATGGTCGATATAGTCGTGATGATTTTTGAAAAGCGCCCGCCACCCACTCAGTTCGACCGATGATAAACCTTTTCTACTGCGAATCGATTGGTGCATGAATTGTATTCTATTTTGCGTGTGCGTGCTGCCATAGCCCGATGTGAACAAACCGCGCATTTTGCAACCAGGAATGGCCTACGTTGCCGCAGCAACTGCATTTCCCTATTCCATTTCTCTCCAGGTTGATTTCCGGTGAAGGACATCATCGGAATTGTAATCCGACCATCTTACTCCATGCATGCTCAGTGCGACGCATCTGTACTGTGCAGTACACAAACGACGGTTTTAGAGAATAGTTGGTACCGCTGATGCTGTAAAACAACGAAATAAAAGTGACGCGAGGCCTCGGATGATCTGCATCACGTCGGCAATCAGCGGCTTGAACTAGACACCGCACCCCGACGG
>JAADWT010000086.1:0-38818 GCA_023336285.1 Pythium grandisporangium
CCCCCCCCCCCCCCCCAACACACACACATAGAGTGACGGGAGGAAGGCTGCGATGCTACAGCCCGGGACGCGCGCATGCTTCACCAGCTATTGTGAGCACACAAGCTACCGAAAATAACCAAAGACCAGAAAGAGTTGGGGTGGGGGACGCAGGCATGCATTGAGAGAGAACCTCGAGGTTCCTCTGTTTCCTGCTATACCTCACTGGGCATCTCTCTACATCTAAGGGGGACGTGACTTTTGCGTAGTGCCTGTACCCGTGGTGCCCATGCGTCCGTGCTCTCGTTTCGTATTGTACTGTGTCACTCGTGGCTAGCTGGCGAGGTGCACTAGCAGATGAGATGGCTCATGGTGACGTTGAGATACATCAGGTGGTCCACGATGCTCGTGCAGCCAAAGGGCGAGCACGAGTTTGAGCAGGTGATGTCTTCTCCATCCGTCGGGTCACACGTGTGGTAGCTGATGGAGTACTCATCGTAAAAGATCTGCACAACCACAACAAAGAGATGCCAATTAGTATCCACCATCTTCATACACGGATACGCACACATACACTGCCGTCCTGCACGGACACCCACACATATCCCCATACCTCCTGCGTGGAGTGATAAAAGCCGATCCAGGTCGGTGGCACGTGGGGCACGACGTCTCGAAAGTGGGTCACGCGGTACAGTTCATGGACGGCGCCAGTAAGCTCCTCACTGAACGCGCGATTCCCCACGCGAGGCTCACCAAACGTATACAGTTCATGCACCGTGATATCCTGCAGCTTGGCCAAATCAAACGCGCAGAGCGCCGCCACGGCGCCACCCAGCGAATGGCCCGTGACAATGACCTTGGCCCCGGGGTGCAGCGCGCGCAGGTCCCGCACGGCCATGGCCACCTGGGGTGCCACCGACTCGTAGACCCACCAGAAGCCCTGATGCACGAGTACGTCGGGGAACTGCGCGTATGGAGCGGTCTTGAGGAACGTGAGGTTGTCGAGCCAATTGTGGATGTGCATGCTGCCGCGGAAGGCCACGGTCACGGCGTGGTGCGCGGCACTGTAGCCCACGAGGCCCTGGAAGTTGCGATTGCGGTCCTCCACCACGTGCACACCCACGAGCGGCGGCACCAGCGCACAGGGCGCGCAGGACCAGTCCAGGATGTGTGCCTCCTGGCAGTATGCCACCGACGTGACGTACGCCAGGTAACGGGCGGTGCGCTCGTTGTACGCGGCGGTTGCGCCAACGGCCGCATCCACGCCGACGACGAACGCAGCCACCACCGTCATACACACCAGCGTGGACCGCAGCAGCGGCCACTGCCAAGCACGGCCGCCGTCGCGGCACCTTCGTCCATGTGGCATGGGTGGACGCTTGCTTCTCTACCTGTTTCTGCGGACACCTCTGGATGTGCCAACATCCCTGCTGACGAGAACAAAAGCTTCTTGAAGTAAGGATGACCGTGTACCACTACCATGGTACACGGTCATCCTTACTAACGTATTGGTTTACCTCCAGGCTAGAAATATTGTTTTGCTAACGTTTAGTATTACATCGCCATAAAAACTTGTCAACTTACTCTGCCAGCTTGTTCAGCATTTTAAAACTGAACAAGTTGGCAACAAAAGGCTGAACAACAAATCCCCATGTGTTCACTGTCAATTCGTACACTGCAACTAAAAAGCCTGTGGGATACGAGTCAAATTATCCATTACCAAGGACAAGACAGGACTCCATCACTCCCGGCGGGGCGACCCTCTGCCCACCGAGGAGTCTTTGGGAATAGGAAGCTCACGCATAGGACGAGTAATCGTGGATAGAGGAGTGAGTACCCACGGCGATAGCTCACAAATTTAATTGTACTTTAATCTCAGGTAGCCAAGTTATGCCAAACCAAAAAAGAAACAGGACTCCATCAGAATATCCTTCAATCACCCAATCAAGCCGTACAGTACACTGCCGGCATTCGATTTGAGATCATCATTAATTATATGTGCATTTTGGTGACCAATATTTATAAATGCAATACTGTCAGCGTAAAACACTGCAGTATTGCATTTATCAATACAAGCGTTAAAACGCTGACAGCATTGCATTGTTTATTCAATTATGCTTATGTTTTTTATGTTTCTATATTTTATGTATAGAAACATAATCAACATAATTGAATGAAGACGAGTTTTCCGCCGTTCAATTTATTCCTTGAAGCTGTACCGGATTTATGAAAGGTTGCCCATTATTTAGATATATTTTATGATGCTACTGTAATTTAGTACTGGTCTTAGCTATAGTATCTAAAACTCCTTCTAAAAGTCTTTCGTTTGGAGCAGTCAGTAATATCAAGGTGCTGAAAATTACCTCTTGAGGCATCTTCGGCAATACATCTCGTGTGGAACCCGAAATATATTCTGACTGTATTTAGCGCTAGAGTTGCCTCTTCATTGGCAGCGCCGCTAGATACAGTACAGTATCATACAGTACTGTATCTAGTAGCAGCGCTGCCAAAATGAAATGAGAGAACAAGCAATTCAGGAAATCGTTTGGGTTCTTTCCATCGCCCTTTCCCACTGCTGCCCCTAATAATTGCGCATTGTCTTTGTTAGGGTGAGGGTTAAGCTGCAGAGAGGGGAAGGGGACTGAGAGAGCGACACCTTGAAACAAAATGACATGGAAAGTTATTATGTGCACGTGTCCCCCTATTCGCTTACGTTACCTTGTCTTTGCCTTTGTATGCCGAGTCTGTGGAACACCCGTGGGGGGCAGCCAGGACCTTGTGTTCGGTGCAAAGGCACGCAGCACAAGCGGAAGCCGAAGCAATTGGTCGCGAAGCAAAGATAAGCGGCGCGAAGCGAAGCGCGGAGAGGAGAGGAGCGGAGGGAGATCGCGTCATCGGCAACCCTCCATTAGACCTTTGCTCGTTTAACTGCCCCAGGATAAGGCGTCTAACAATCAAGGAGGGACCTGGTGGTCCTCCGTCCCCCATAAGGGCACAAGGCGACCAGCCACCGAGCCACCAACCTGGTCTATCTATCGATCCATCCGCCCCACAGTGATCAAGTAGCAGCATCGTCATCAGCATGGCGCAGGTGGCGCACTATCGCATGGCCGACGCGCCAGAGGAGGCGGATGCGCGGCGCTTCCTGCCACCGCCCGGCATCCACCCCAATGGCGCCGTGTTTGGCGGCGTGGCGCTGCCCAAGCCGCTCACATGGCAGAGGCGGGAGCACCTGGTGCAGCGCCGTATTATCCTGGGCCGCATCGGCGCACTCCTGAAGCGCAACGCTGAGATCGTCATGGGCAGTGCGGGGGCAGGTGGCAGTAGTGCCACCAGTCCCATGGCTCACCAGAGGGACGAGCAGGCACATGCCAAGACGTGGGCGTTGGCGCGCAAGCTGGAGGTACTCATCTTCCTCAACTCGGCGTCGCTCCTCGAGTACTGCAACGTGGATAGCCTGGCGCGCCGCGTGCAGGCGCTGACCACGAGCATCGTCAACAAGAAGATTCGCCGAGAAAGCGGCACCGGTGACCAGGGCGCCGCTCGTTCAGCGGCGGCCATGCGGCAACGCGGCGCAGGCGCGCCCACAACTTCAACTTCTCCCGCGCCAACCGCGCCAACATCAATCTCGACACCACCAACACCAATACCGGCACCAACGCCCACACCGCCAACGCCAACAGCACCAACGCCAGCTCTCTCGTACCCTCCTCAGCATCAGCCATTTGCGCCTCAGTCATCACAATCCCTTCAGCAGCAGAGATCCCCACTGGCACCTCGTTTACCTTCACCCACTGGCCTTCCACGCGCGCCACCCTTCACACAGTCGCCCGCCCACGCCGTTGGTGCCAGCTCCATGCCCCTGGCGTCGCCCAGCAGCTCTCTTGATGGAGGAAGCGCCGCCGTCAGTGCCAAGCGCACAGCCAACACCGCCTTCGACTTGCCAATGGACCGGATACCCCTGACCATGGCCACCACTACGGCGACGGCCAAGCGCGCGCGTCATGGCACCACGGAGCTAGGTGCGTTGCTCTTCCAGGGTGTCGATGAGCTGAGCAAGCTCGTGTGGAGCTTTGTGGAGGGCACGCAGATTCTGCGCTGCCGCGCCGTGTGTCGCGTAGGCTGTGCGCTGGCACCACAGTTGGTGACATCGCTCACACTGAGCTGCAACGCTATGCACTGCGCACTGACCATGCCCGCGCGGGCGGGTCAGACGAGCGCCGAGACCAGTGGGTTGCGCGCCTGTGTGAACCTGCAGGCGCTCGAGGTGGTGTCGCTGTCGTCGGGCATGGCCTTTGGCAAGCTCTCGATGCGCGCCATGAACTGCCCGCAGCGCTTTGTGGTCACGCACGACGACCACGAGCGCATCGTGCTGGCGCTGGCGCAGCTATTGCGCGCCGGCGTCTTCCGTCGGCTTACGCGGCTCGGGCTCACGTGTCTGTTTACGAACGAGGAAGCCGATGGCGAGGCCGACGTGCTGCTGCACGCGCTCATGTCGGGCTGCTGCCCGGAGCTCCGCGAGCTGTGTCTGCCGGGCAACAGCTTTGGCGACTATGGCGCCATCAAGGTCGCGCAGATGCTGCGTGCGCGCGTGTGTCCACAGCTCACGCGCCTGGACCTGCGTCGCAACTTCATCGCGGAAGAAGGGCTCCGCTCGCTTTGCCATGCGCTCGCGGACGGCTGCGCGCCACAATTGCGAGAGCTCTGTCTGGGGGGCAACACTGTCACGGACTCGTGCTTCCACCACGTGCTGTTTGCGATGGAGAGTCGACAGTTGATGGAGCTGCGGTTCTTGGGCATCGAGATGAACTATTTGACGGCCACGAGCATGGAGATGCTGGGCCGCACGATTGGCAAGATGGTCATCCCGCAGCTCACGCAGATCTCGTACAGTGATAACAGCGTGGATAACGCCGAGGCCAAGCGCCGCATCGCCACCGCCGTATACCAGGAGCGCACGTTCCGCATGCGCCAACCGTCTCACCAGAAGCAACAGCAGCGGCAACAACCACAGCAACACCAACTCCAACACCACCACCAATACCACCCCCACCACCAACAGGATCACCACCACCAACAGCAACAACAACAACACCTGCAACACCAACAGCAGCAGCGGCCGCGTGTACGATACGCGCCGTACCCATCGCCACACGAAAGCCAAGGCCCCCCGCAACAAGCCATTGGAATGGATCCAGAACCTGCCGTGGCCATGGACAGAGGCGTGGGCGTGGGCATGAACATGAACATGGACATGGACATGGGGGCAGGCATTGGTGGCGGTCCAGGTATGGGTGTCGGTGCAGGCATGGGCGTAGGTATGAGCATGGGCATGGGCATGAGTGTGGGCATGGAGAGGACCATGCCCACAGGCGAGATCGATCGCCAGCTGCTGCAACCAGGACAAGCACAAAGACAAGAGGAGGACGACGATCAGGACTTTTGGTCGAGTGACAGCGACGACGGTAGCGATGACGACAGCATCGGTGGGGCCCCGATGAACCAGCAGGCACCAGCAACGGAGTGGGACGGGGCAGCGCGATCCACGTCTCGCTTCTGGTGAGTGCTCAGCCACGAGTGCTACGGTAATTTAACGCAACATGCAACAACACACACATACATTGGCACATGGTCGTGCTTATTGCACATCGCGCATTGCATAGTACTAGGTAGTGTTTTACTCATTTGTATCTGAGACTGGGTGGGCGAGGAACCTTACCGAATGAGATGAGTGTGGTGATGCTGGAGCTGGAGGGAACGCAGGGTCCCGCCATGCGTTAGAAGGACAAGCTAAGCGCAACGTGGCCGTTTGAGGGGAGGCGATGCGTGCGTTCTCGTCTCCGCCACACACTACTTTTGAGCCCTCCATCTGCACAGCCTCTTGCTCGTAGCGTGAGATGGACACCTCCTGGTGAGACGCATGGTCATGATCAGTCCAGTCAGTGCAGACGGACTAGAAAATCGGCGGGTGAGCTTCTGTTGACCGAGCTCTCATGATTCAGTGCGCCATAAGCAGACAGGCAAGGCAGATGCAGACTAGGTGCTGCTTGCGGGTGCTCAACCCGTATTGAGTTGCTTGCCGGACCTCGCCGCAATCGCTAGCTCCCCCCAATGACGAGGAGAGCTCACGCGTCACAACTCCCATCGGTAGGGGCAGTCCATGCACATCACGATCACGCGCGTCCGGTCCACGATGGCCTTGCGGCGCCACTGGCGATAACCTGTCCGAAAGCTACCGCAGCTGCGGCACTCAAACATGTCCGACTGCGTGACCCCTTCGTGAAGAGCGCGAGTGTCGCGCATCACCTCGTGCGTGCGCTTCTTGATCCATTGCTCGCGCTGGCGGACGAGCTGCGGGTTGGCCATGTCACTAGCGCTCATGCACACGAGCGTGGGTGCATCCAGCTCGCGCGACACGAGCCGCTCACGAAGCGCCGCGTTCTGCGAGTCCTTGAGGTTGAACAGCAGTTGCCTCGCCTTTTGTCCGTACGATTTGGGCAGCGAGTACGGCTGGCCGTAGGCCGCGAAGAGCGCCAGCTCCACGTCCAGCGCCAACGGTTCGGCCTCCGAGGCCGTGAACGGACGCAGGATATCCGTGAGCCGCGTGGAGAACTTGGTCCTCGCCACTGCCGATGCGGATGTTAGAACCACACGTCAGTGTATCGTACGATGATGGAGGGGGAAAGAAGGCGACAGCGCCATACGTACGTGTGCTGGCGGCGAGGCTCCAGGCCTTGGAGATGCGGCCCACCTGCGTGAAGCCCACAATGTGGCGAAGCACTTCCTGGGGAAGCTCATTCGCGAGTGATGGCGGTGGCGGTGGCTCAGATGGGGGGATACGCGCATCTCCCTGGCCATTGACCGCGGCACCGAATCCATGAGAAGCTACGCTGGTAGAAGCCAAGGTCTCTGCCTTCAGTACGCTCGCATTGGTACCCTGGTGCTCTACAAAGAACCCATAGAAGACCAAATGAGTCATGAATTTACGTGACGGGAGATGGCGAATCAGTCGTCTCCTTCTCCGCAACCCACGCACCCACCTTGTCGGGTGCTTTGCATCGCTCCGTTCGCGTGGATGGGCTCCGTGAGCAGCTCCTCCTCTAGCTCAAGCGCCCACGCCTCTTCGTCCTCGCCGTCGGAACGTGGCGAGGACGCCGCCGATGCCGCTGTCAGCGCATGATCGGGGAAGCGTCCGCTCATCTCTCCGTCGGGGACTTACTGCGCGTTTAATATGCTGGGACAGGAAACGCGGAATGAAAACGCGCGTTAAGTTAACTTGTGCCACCGGTATAGGGCCCAGCATAGCAGTCGTATAGTAATTCCATCTCCCTGACCGGCTTCTGTTGCGATTTGTATGTGGGCGCGTGGCCTATTCACCATTGCTGTGCGCTGTATACTCAAACCTCAAGCAAAACAGAGGTTGGAGGGGTTAACTTTTGTCAATTCTTCACCTCTCGAGTTGACATTACCACCACTACGATTTACTTCATGGACGTTTGGCTGGTAAAAATGACGGCAATAAGTTTAGGTCCTGCATGCCAAGAGCTACAGTACCGCGTCTGTAGCCCACAGTCGTGGCCCACGACTGGTGGGTCTAATATCCACAGGCTGCGGTGCTGTGGACACTAACTGCATACTTCCTCCGTAAGTTATGCTTATGTTCGAGGAGATACTGGATGATAGGTGAAACTGCAGGACGCCATGGTGGGTGGCAAATCGCTGTGTGCTTATGTCTGGGTGGATGGAGATTGCTGCTCTTGTCTCGCGATTTGCATCTGAAAAATTATGAGTGCGACCTTTCATGCTCCACTGTCGGTCTCGGGACCTCCCTTATCGGATACATCGGCCCAATTTGTGACGTGTCGTTTGTATCACATTACGGAGGCGTGCCACGCGTGAGCCCGAGAGCGGGTGCACGTTACCGGGGTACACGGGTACTCGGAGGGGGGATACGATACGATACAAGTTCACATCGCACCGAAGACACGGGGTACGCAGCACCTCGGCCTCTGGCATTCATTCGCAAGCAAGCGCGACCCAGACAGCGAGTGAGTGGGTGAGTGAGTGAGTGAGCACGTATAATAGGTAGGTATGCGGCAGCGCGGCGTCAAGGGCGATGCGGATGACGCGCCTTCGAGCGGCGAAAGCCACCTCTCCAAGTCGGCGCGGCGCGCGCTCAAGCGCGTGGATGTGTACCCCAAGATGCACGGCGAGTTCAAGGTGCAAACCGAATTTGGCGCCACAGGTAGGACGAGCAATGCATGCGGCGTGGTGATCGGCTGTGATGCAAAGCCGGAGGGGGTGGCATTCGATGAAATCTGAAGGGAAGGGTGCGGGGGACTAACTCGTGTGTGTATCGTACGAACGGATAGTGTCGATCGTGATGGTCGTGGTAATGATCGTGCTGTTCCTATCGGAGCTCAACGCGTATCTCTATGTGCACACCCATGAGCACATGGTCATGGATTCGACCATCAACGAGAAGCTGCAGATTAACCTCGACATTAGCTACCTCGCGCTCAACTGCCGCGGTACGTTGCGTGTGCCACGAGCTGGATGGGGGAAGTCATGTCTCCATACTAACTGTGTGGATCTACTGATTGACCCATTTTACTGTGTGGGGCGGGTGATGGTGCCTGTCATTCATCCACAGACGCGCACATCAATGCGATGGATGTGGCCGGGGACCTGCAGATGGACATGCGCCAGACCGTCAAGAAGACGCGGCTAGATGCGACGGGCCAGCCCATCGGCAAGCCCATGTCCATGCTCTCAGTGGGTGCCGACGACGCCGAGCTGGCGCGAAAGACCGCCGTGCCCGCTGGGTACTGCGGCAGCTGCTTCAACGCGCCCCACCCGGCGGGCAAGACGTGCTGTAACACGTGCGACGAGCTCAAGGAGGCGTTCATCCACAACGATCTGTCGCTGGACGACGCCGACGAGAAGGAGCAGTGCGTGCGTGAAAGCCTGACGGAGGAGGCGCAGGCCAAGGAGGGCGAGGGCTGCCGCTTTGTCGGAAACATGCTCGTGAACCGCGTGGCCGGCAACTTCCACGTCGCGCTTGGCAGCACGTTCCATCGCGATGGCCACCTCGTGCACCAGTTTCGACCGGGCCAGGAGCGCACGTTCAACGCAAGCCACATTATCCACAGGTAATGTCTGCGCTTGTCGTGCCTACATATGTCTGTCCGACCCGACAGTGGGGTTTGTGTAAGACTGACCGGGTCTTGCTGCGAACTCGTTCCTTGTCCTTGTAGCTTGTCGTTTGGTGAGCCGTACCCAGGGCTGAGCGCTCCGCTGGACGGTGCCAAGTGGCTGGCATCGCAACGTAAGACCGACCTACCAACCGTCAGCGGTTCGTATTGGTCCTTATGAACTGACCATCCTGTCCTCGTTGATTTCTATCTGCAGCTGGCGGCGTGTACCAGTACTTTATCAAGGTCGTACCCACGATCTACAGCGACATCTCGTCGGAGGTGTCGTCCTACCAGTTCTCGTACACGAAGCAGGAGCGGTACATGGACCCCATGGGGCGCCTCACCGCGCTACCCGGCACATTCTTCGTGTTTGACATGTCTCCGTTCATGGTCAAGGTGGAGAACGACCGCGTACCGCTCACACATTTCATCACCAAGATCTGCGCCATCATCGGCGGGGTCGTCTCGGTGCGTGCGCTGCCGTCTCCCCGTCATGCAGTCATACACCCGCTCATCGTCCTGTTTGTTGGTCACTAACCGCACTGCTATCCCTTGGTGCTACCATGCCTGGCTTTGTAGATCGCTGGATTCGTGGACTCGTTCATGTACAACTCGCTTCATGTGCGCAAGTTTTTGGGCGGCGGCAAGATGTAGACGCTGCCAACTTTTTCCCTAGAAAAGGGAGGGGGCTTCCGTAGAAGTAGCCCCCGTAAAATGTGCTGACAGGTCTCAGGCGAGCGCCGCGTTTGCGTGAGAATCCCGAGGAGCGCGTGCTGGGTAACAACGGATGCCGTTGCATTCAAATGAATGGATGGATACATGGCGCTTGCGTCGTTTCGATGTGTGACCAACCATCGTGTTGTTTGTGTATCTTGGTGGAACGGTAAATATCGCTATTATAGACGTTGCTTCCTTTGCAGACAGTTTGTTCGTACTCTTGCTAGCGGTATTACCGGTACTTTGTCTATTGCTTCGAAAATAGTGGGCCGCATTGATTTTGTCCGCCAACTCTATCATCATCCGTCACCATCCCGAATATGGGCGACCTGAAGAACAGCGTGGCGCGCCTGCGCAAGCTGCTGCGCGTGATCCGCTATCCACACGCATGCGAACTAACGTACGCGTCTTACATCTTGCCTCATGAAGATCTGACAGCGCCTGCCGCTTCTTTAATCCGATCAGGAAGACAGCAATCAAATGTGATTAACCATGGGGTTGGCGTGTGTGAATGCGTGGTGTATGGCGACCAGTGATGCGTCTGCGGTCGCTGATCTTCTGCGCGTGCTGCACTACACACTCCTTGACTACTCTCGGCATGTTGCAGCGTTCATTCTGGAGAAGGTATGGCTCACCCCCACGCTCTCCTCGCTTATCCGCATCCCCTTGGCTATCGGTACGACTGTGGGGGTACTGACCGCGGTTTGCACTGCGTAGGGATACGATCTGAACGGAAAGACGGACGCGCGGTTCATTGACGTCGTCTTCCGTCTGATGCGAGATGAGTTTCGTTGCTTCCCGTCGCTGTCGTCCGTGCAGTTCCTGTCGCCGCATTTCCTGGAGCGCAAGGTGCAGGTGGTGGCGGACATGATCGCCGTCGTGGTCGAGCGCCACGGGCAGAGCGTGCGTGACAAGCGCAAGCAAGAGGCAGTATGGTCCAAACCACGCGAGTACGTCCGCTGTGGTATGCGCTTTTTTTTTCGTTTTGGATGGCATGGTGTCGCGTAGCGTAGCGTTGACACTAGGTGACTGCTTGTTTGCTTTTCCGGTAGGCCGCGATCAAAGGATACCCGTGTGGAGAACCACGTGATGCCTGCGACACAGCCGAACGGGCGTCATCTGCTTGAGCATTTAAGTGATGAGTCGCGGCGCAAGCAGCGCCAGCAGCTGCACCAAAAACTCGGGCAGCAACGCCGGCGGCAGTATTCACCACCGCTGGAATCGCGGAGACTGGACGAGATGGACACGAGTGCCAAGGCCCAGTCGCTACCGGCCAACTCACCAAGGAGCCAACTAGAGACAGCATGTGAAACTCTTTCGTGGGGCAAGCCATCACTATCGCCACCACCCTCCGTTCGATTCAAATCGTCGTCTCCGCAGTACTCGGACCATGACAACAATAACGACACTCAGGCGAGTGTTCCGCCTTCGGACAAAGACCACGATCGATCGTGCCATTGCTCCGAGTCCAAGGCCGAAGTGCAGGAGGTGCGTGAGTGAGTGAGGACCTTGTTGTATCTCTGCGTGGTACGTACCGTACAAAAGCCTGTTACTCGTGACGTGCTTGCTCTCGTTTTATCTCGCCCAGGTGTTGGTGACCCTGAGCCAGCAGATCAGTGACCTCACGAGTGCCGTCCTGAGCCGACTCGCCGTTGTGGAGACACGGCTGAATGCTGTGGAGAAACACGTGGAAGGCCGCTTGATGCAGCCGTCGTCCACTGCCTCCTATACCTCCAAGGGATCACCAGCAGACACAGCCGAGAAGAAGCCACGCAGCGCCATCTTCCAGTCCTCCTGGCCGCCCGACCCGGATATGTTTGCCAGTCATGTTGACGTTAAGAACTCCTAATACCGATAGAAACACCACGTTCACATGCACTCCTCCTTTGTTTGTTGCACTTGTGACGCAATCGGGCACCCCGCGGAAGCGGAACAGCAGGAAACGTGCGCAGCGAGTGAGTGAGCCCCATGGAGAACGAGCAGGCGGTCATGGCTGTGGATGACGGCGAGTACAACGACGTGGACGTGGATGTGGATCTGGATCTGGATCTGGATGTGAACGCGAACGATGACGCGGACGAGGACTTTGAGTACTCGGCGGGCGAGGAGGAGGAGGAGGAGGAGGAAGAGGAGATGGATTGGGAGGAGGTGCATACGCATGGTTGGAGCAACGAAAACGAAGCTACAGGTGGCAGTGATCTAGAAGAAGATGAAGCTGAACTGAAGCAGCACGAGGATCGCGATCAAGAGGAAGATGTAGCCGACGCAGTGGACTGGACACAGGTGAACCAAGAGCTGCAGCGCGAGCACGACGCCGCGAAGCGCGCTGCTCAGCGCAAGCCACGCGCTCGCGCCGTGCGCATGTCCAGGGACGACAAGGCGCGCGAGCTTGTGCTGCACAAGACGCACTTGCTGGTGCTGCTGGCCACGCAGCAGCGCTGGCAGACGCTCGTGGCGGCGCCCTCCAGTGCTCCGCTTCGAGGCCTGCTGCTCTCGCTTACGAGTGACAGCGCGTTTGACTTTTACGACAAGATGAGTACGGTGCCCCGCAAGTATGCGCTGGAGTTGCTGGTACGCTGGTTTCACCAGCATTTCCGCGTTACAAGTGACGGTGATAGTAACGATGATGGCGGCGATGACGGTGACGATGACCCGGGCGATGGCAATGAAGCGGCAACGTCACGACTGAGTGAGGCCCGACTACTGGATGTGTTCTTTGCGCGTCACGGCTTGGAGTACGAGTTGGCGGTGCTCTTCACGGTGCTGTGTAGCACATTGGGCCTGCGCTGCCGCCACTGTGCTGCGCTAGATCCTCTGGTCGTCCAACAGCATCACCAGGCATTTGAAGACGCGGCTGTGTCGGCTGCACCGCGCAGTAGTGATCGAAAGTCACGCAAGCACGGTCGGGCGGATGCTATGCGGGGTCATACCCAGCCGCTACGTGAACCGTTTTGGATCTGGACCGAAGTGAGGGACGATGTGAAGGACAGTGGGGGGTCTCCGCGGTGGATCACGGTGGACGCGATTCACAAGAGCGTGGATCACCCGCAGGAGATCGCTGTCAGGCGCGGTCAGCGCGCACCACTCAGCTATGTCATCGCAATTGACATGGATGGATCGGTCATGGATGTGACACCGAGATACGTCGCACGTTGGAGCAAATGCGTGAAACTTCGGCTTGCGCACGACTGGATGAAAAGTACGCTGGACGCCGTGAACGGGGTCACATCAAACGCTAAGGGTACGGCCCAAGAACATCAAGATCCAGATCATCAACAACAAGAGCGGCAACCGCGTGAGGAGAATAGCAGTCGTTATGTCGCTATGAACCGCGAAGATGAACGCCGACTTCGTGATGCGGAACGCATGACGCTGGAGAACTCGACCTTGTCCGAGGCAATGCCCACCAGCATCGAGGCCTTCCGGGGGCACCACCTTTACTGTTTGGAGCGCCATCTCGCTCGCGCTGAAGTCATTTACCCACGGAAAGTCATTGGCACTTTCCGAGGATACCCGGTTTTCCACCGCAACTGCGTGCAGCCCGTACGCACGACGAACCAGTGGCGGCGGTTGGGCCGTGTCATCAATCCCGATGCGGTCCGTACCCCAGCGAAACGGATTGGTGCCAACTCAAGCCTTGAAGAACAAGCTAAGAGTGATGGACACAATAGCGCGGGTGATGAAGGAGCTGGCATAGAGAGCGAGCCTCCGCAAACGGAGAGTGGCACGCCACGCGCACGAGCATTGTATGGTGTTTGGCAAACCTCCGAGGTGGTGGTCCCACCGGTAGTCAACGGCGTGCTGCCCGTAAACGAGTACGGAAACATCGAGGTCTGGAGTGCCGCGCATCTCCCACGAGGTTCCGTGCATTTACGTTTGCCTCGCATTGCCAAACTTGCCGCACAATTGGGGCTGCACTATGCACCGGCGGTCGTGGGGTTTGAGTTGGACAATGGCAAGAACTGCCCCGTGGTGGACGGCATCGTGGTGACAGAGGGCGTGGAGGGCATGCTCACGGATGCGCATGCGCATATGCAGCAGCAAACGATCGAAAAGGCGATCGACACGAATCGGCGGGTGATCACCAAGCGCTGGGAAAGGCTCACCAAACGTTTACTACTGAAGCATCGCCTCAACGAAGAGTACGGGTATGTCGAATAAGGAGTTGCCGACGGGATGTCTGTTGGAAGGAAGGAGCGAAGCAGAGAAGGAGTGCAATCGTGGCGCCACACTCTACTGGTGGTCATCACCGACTGAGCCACTGAGCCATACAGGACAACCAAAACAGATCTGTAGGGGAAATGCCGCCGCGCATGGTGTGCGAGTCCAAAGCATTGCGCGACGTATCAAAGTGTATCCATTCAGTTGGCATGCTCTCGTTACCCCCTCAGTTTCACAAGTCACAGAACTTACCGTTGCTCTGTCCTACCCATCAATAAGTGCGGTTATGGATGATCGTAATCAACAGAAGCGTACGTAACGCGCAGTTTCAAGCTCCCAGCATCGTCATTTCCAAAATCGCAGGTTGTCACGCGGCATTCGAAGCAAACGCGGGGGAAGAGGCGAGCCACGTGACGGTACGCCAGCTTCTTTGACTGGAACCACCCCCCTCCCCGCTGGCTTGCATCACCCATTGCGTGCTCCCTGCGCTGTTGCCCAAGCGATCCGTGATGGCGCATTTGGTCTACCGGCATGGCGCGCGCCTACTGTTGGGCACGACGGCGGCAGGTACGACGGGCGTCACGTACATGACGCAGACGGATGAAGGTTTCTCGCGGTCGCTCTACTTTTGGCGCAAGGCGTTCCCTATATATCTGCACTACCGAGCGTCGCAGTTGTACATGGAAGCCATCGAATTGCCGGAGGAGCAGCAGGATGCCGAATACGAGAAGCTGCACAACCAGCACGCACCAGAGGTATTTGAAATCATCTTGGAGCTCAAGGGATTTTACATTAAACTGGCACAGACTGGGTCCACACGCGCTGACTTCCTGCCCAAGCAGTACCTGGAGCGGGCTTGTGCGCTCCAGGATGACGCACCGGCCAAGCCCGTGGAGGAAATTCGCGACATCATCGCCAAATCCTTCGGCAAGCCCGTACATGAGCTCTTCCAGACGATCGATCCCAAGCCACTAGGTGCCGCCTCCATTGGGCAAGCGCATCGCGCCCTACTGATGAATGGAGAGGAAGTGGCTGTCAAGGTGCAGCACCCGGATGCTGAGACGTTCTTCCGGTGGGATATCAAGACCATCAAGGACTTTTGCCGCCTCTTCCAGCCCGTGCACTTGCCCTACTTGATCGAGATTGAGAAGCAGTTCATGACCGAGTTTGATTATCAAGAAGAGGCCAAGAACCTCGCGATCGTGCGCCACAATATCGCGAAGAGCCCATACGCAGACCGCATCACAATTCCGAAGCCACATCTTGAGATGTGCACCAAGGAAGTCTTGGTGATGGAGTTTCTCAAGGGCCGTAAGCTGTTGGACGGCATCCAGGAACATTTCGAAGCCATCGCCTTGGACAAAGGTGTGACCGTGGATTTCCTCAAGGAAGAGCAGGAGCGCAAGGACCAAGAGCGAGCAAAGCGTGGGCTCGACATCGAGTCGGGGCCCGATGCATTGCAGCTGCGGCTATACGCATGGTCGCTGGGTGCCCGGAGGCTGCTGCGGAACCTGGGTCGACGCTCGTATGACTACACGCTCGGATGGGTGCGTCCCGCGGAATGGCCGCAGGAGGAAGTCCACCAGCTGCTCAATATTCCCGAGGTGCTCAAGCTTGTGATGGATGTGCACGGTTACGAAATCTTTGTGGACGGGTGCTTTAATGGTGATCCGCATCCGGGTAATATCCTCCTGCTTGACGATGGCAAGCTGGGTCTGATCGACTATGGCCAGGTGAAGCACATCACGAAGCAGCACCGCCTGCGACTCGCCAAGCTCATCGTCGCGCTCGCGGATAATGACCGAGAGGAGATCATCCGCGTGCTGACCCAGGAGATGGGGGTGCGCACGGAGAACAGCGACCCGTATTTTTTGGAGAAGCAGGCGCGCTTAATGATCGACAATGATGACCGCACGGTCACCGAGGGCCGTAACGTACAGCTCTTTGTGGAGTACCTGGACACGTACGTACCCCCTCCTCAGCCTTTTGCCCTCTGATTTGTCGTTTTTGCGCGTAGAGCTGTGTGGCCATGGGTATTGACATATTTCTTTTGCTGCGGCTCCTGCTGCTGCTGTTGTTGTTGGGCACATGTCACAGGATTGATCGGATCACGTACATGCCAGATGAATACGTTATGGCGTTCCGTGCATCCCTGCTGCTGCGTGGCTTTAGCTACTTGCTGCATTACAAGTTCTCCCATGCCCAAAGCTGGCGACACCTGGCCGAACAGGTACTAAAGGAGGAGGAGGTTCATGAGGTCCATGGGGAGCAGGCAGCCATAGCCACCGTCACGGCATGATTACAGCCAAGCTCGTGCCGTGGTGAAGTTGGGGTCGAGGTCATGAGCTCATGGCCGGTAGCGTTAGATAGTCCACGCATGAAGAGGTGTCGATTGGTGGAAACAGTGGATAGAAGTGCGTCGGATTGGTAGAAATAGACCAACGGTTTTGTCAAAGGGCCTGCCGCCAGCAGGCGATGAGGAGGTGATGGCGTGCTTTACTCATCAATTCATGAAGATCGAACCAGCATCACCATGGACTTTGAGGAGGAGCTGATGGATCTGGAGAGCAACGAGAGCGCGTACCTGCCGCAGCAGGCGCAGCAGGTGGCGCCATTAGCGGTGACGCGTGGCGATCATTCGCCTGCGAGCATTGCCAGCGACACGGCAGCGATCCTCCATCAGCGACGCGATGCCGAGCTGCAGAGTGCACCATCATCTTGGATCTCGATGCTTTCAGGTCTTAAGAATGACAGCACTACCAGCGGTGAGGCCGGTGAGGCCAGTGACTCGAGCGCAGTGGCGCTGGACTCCTCAATCGGATGGTACGACAGCATCGAGCTGCTTCTCGCGAGCGCCGAGGACCGGTACCTCGCGTGGCAGCAGCAATTAGAGACGCAGGGCTCCGTGACCGAGGAGGAATACCGCCGTGAGGAAGCGGCACGCACGCAGCGCCAGCGCGCTACTGTGGATGAGCTCAAGCAGGAACACAGCGCGCTCGTGCGCCATCGGTTGGCCATCGCGGTGGCCTCCACCGACCACACGACCAACGGCATGGAGATTGACGAGTTGCTGTCGAAACTGAACCGCGTGGTGACGCAGAGCGAAGTCGAGTCAAGACGCGGTGCCCACGTATCCCCGTGGACGCGGCTTGTGGAGCACCTCCCGCCCGTGGAGCGCGACTACGTGGCGCAGAGCGCGGATGAGATGTTTGTCGAGAAGATGAAGTACCCGCGCGAGGCCAGCGAGACGGAGGCGGTGATCACCGCGCATCTGCAGGATCTGTTCCGCCTGCAGGCGCCCATGCGTGGCGGGCAGCGCGTGGGCAAGTGCATGACGCATTCACTGGGGCAGGCACTGCGCGCATTTGCCGATATCTTCCATGCCTGCTACGCCGAGCTCGTGGCCACCACCACCTCCACGCCCTCCACAGTGATGAATCCTGGTGACGCGCTGGCCGACGTGTTGCCCCTGGTGGCAGCCGACGTGAACCAGTTCGCCGCCATCCTCGTGCAGGTGCTCATGTACAAGCACATGTGTCTTCGTGACTGGCGCGGCTGCGTGCACCGCGCCGTATTGGACGCGCTCTTTGCGCACCTGCAGCCCACGCTGCATGCGCTCTACGTGGCGTGCTTTACGCGTGAGGATGCTTATGTGTCACGCCTCGTCGAGCCGCTACGCACCGCCGGACTGGACCGCTTCGGTATCAAGCCCGTGTTCCGATTGGATGGGTGCTGGCGCTTCCACGAGACGCCTTCAGCAGACTCCCCACCACCACTCGTTGACTCTAATGAACGGCAGTTGCGCTCATGCCGGCAGTATGACGCGCTGATCCAGCTCATGAACACGTGGCCCTCGCATCGTTCACCGTGCGTCAAGGCCAATACGTTGGCCGCTATCTGTCGCGGTGTGGATGCCTGCATCAAGGCGCATTATGCTGCCGTGCGAGAAGATGAAGAGCTGGCGTGCACGCTTCCACCGCTCGAGGTGATGCAGCAGCAGACCAGCGTCTCGGCCGACGACCTGTGCGCACTGCTGGCGTTCTTGCTAGTGGCCTCGCCCGCGGCCAGCCAGCGCATCGTCACGCAGCTCGCCATCCTCGGGAGCTTCCTCGCGGGCGACTCCGCCGCCATGGGTCACGAGGCCTTCGCCGTCGCCGCGCTCTGGTCTGCCGTCACCCATCTCTGTCATCTCGCATGAGCGCTGATGGGTGGGTATGGTGTACCGTATCCACCCCGTTCATTGCACCCGCTATTATTGGGGGAAGAGGGGCAACTTCAACTCCCTCCTTGACCATACCGGTATTACTACCCCCCTCACTCATATTGATCCTGTCAAGTGAATGAAACTGACTGTGTCGTTTAATACTCCCGACAAATATCCTCGGAGTATCATCACTCGTATGCACACACTGTTATAAAACATCAACTGTTCCAAACACACACAATCCAGGGGGTGTTTGATACGATTGTATTGTTGACACGACATATTTCACGGCGGGTTTTCAAAAATCGACCACCCAGAGATCGAGAGATCATCCTTAAATCCTTGCATCCCGCACCAGGACGAGCGCTGCTTCCGTCACTACCGCTTCCTCTCTGTCTCGGTGCTGTCCCTCATGGTACGCGTGCTCCCTTCCACACGCGCGGCGCTGCGCCGCTCGCAGCGCGCGCTCTTCTCCTCCTCCTCCTCCTCGGGCTACGTGCAGCAGACCGTCATCCCGACCTACCACTTTCAAAAGTCGCTGACGCGGCTGCCAATCCCCAAGCTGGAGGACTCGATCGCGCGCTACCTGGCCGCCGTGGAGCCCGTAGTCTCGCCGGCGCAGTTCGCTGATGCCAAGCGCGCGGCGCTGGCCTTCCAGGCCAACGAGGGCCCTTCGCTGCATGCCGCGCTCGTGGCACGCGACGCTAAGCACCCAGACACGTCATACATCAACCAGTGGTGGCTGGAGATGTACTTGTCGGACCGTCAGCCCATCGTGGTCAATTACAACCCGCAGATCAAGCTCAAGGCCGACCCATTGCCCGCCAAGAACGCGCAGAACCAGCGGGCGGCGTCGCTCATTGCCTCCTCCGTGCGGGTGCACCGCACGGTGCGGGACCAGCAGCTGGAGCCGGATATCTTCCACCTCAAGCCGCAGTGGACCAAGACGCCTCTGTTCGAGCAGTTTGCCAAGATGCTGCCTGAATCCGTGTCGTTCTATGGGGCCGCGGCCCTGCAGGCGTACCCTTTGGACATGAGCCAATACAAGAACCTGTTTGAATCCGTCCGGGTTCCATGCGTGGGGCAGGATGAACTCAAGACGTACCCGGGGGCGCGCCACATTGTGGTGCAGCGCGGTGCCAAGTTCTACCGCTTTGACGTGCTGAACGAGGATGACACGGCTGTATCGGACGAGCAGATCCTGGCGCAGGTGGATGCCATCCTGGCTGAGCCGCTGACGCTGGGCACCGTGGAGAAGCCCGGCGTGGGGCTCATGACCACGCTCAACCGAGACACGTGGGCCCACGCGCGTGAGCATCTGATTTCGTCTAGTGGTGTGAACCGCGCCTCGCTGGACGCTATTGACAGTGCGCTCTTTGTCGTGAGCCTCGAGCATGATGCACCCGAGAGCAAGGAGGCCATTAGCCGTACGTTTCTTATGGGCGATGGGTCCAACCACTGGTTTGACAAGAGCTTCCAATTGATCGTGGCCGCCAACGGCATGGCGTCGGTCAACTTTGAGCACTCGTGGGGCGATGGTGTGGCCGTGCTGCGGTACCTGAACGAGATGTACACGGATGCCGTGAAGGCACCCGTGCTCAAGGCCTCCAGTTCGTCGGCCGCGAACGAGCTGACATGGGAACTCAGCAACGAGTCCAAGCACACGCTTGTGGAGGCCAAGAAGGCGTTTGACGCCTGGAATGCTCGTCTGTTGGTGGATGCCGCCGAGACACCAGTGACACGCGCCATTGGCGCTCAGTACGGTATTGGTGTGGATGGCGTGATGCAGATGACCATCCAGTTGGCGCATTACAAGCTGCACCAACGATTCGTGGCCACGTACGAAAGCGCGAGCACGGCCGCGTTCAAGCATGGACGCACCGAGACGGTACGCTCGTGCACGAACGAGGCGGCGGCCTTTGTGACCGCCATGACGGACGCATCCGTGTCGGCCACGGACAAGGCCGGCGCGCTGCGTGCTGCCGTCAAGAAGCACAGCGAGCTGACCAAGAACGGTGTGATGGGTCAAGGCTTTGACCGTCACTTGTTTGCGCTTCGCAAGATGGCGGGCATTGAGGGCATGCCGGAGCCGGAGCTTTACACGCTGCCCGCGCATGACATTATGAGCAAGATCATTCTGTCGACGAGCACGCTGTCGAGTCCGTACCTGGAAGGTGGCAGCTTTGGCCCTGTGAATGAGGACTGCTATGGTATTGGCTATGGCATTCAGGAGGAAGGCTCCATGTTCCAGCTCTCGAGCTACCGCAAGGACCTTCCTGATATGCGGGACGCGCTGGTGGAAAGTATGCTGGAGATCGAGGCGCTGCTGGCCGCCACGGCCACCAAGTAGGGCCATCGATATCAATGCCATGGCTCCTCCCACCAGCCCTTGCCTCATCGGCAGGCAGGGAGAAAGCAGGGAGCGGGTACTGTTGCTGGTATTGGAAGCATTAGCCTGCTTTTGTTTCTTGCAACCCACCACCCGTGTCCATCGCGAGCCAAGGATGCTCAAGAGATTCCCCATCACCACGGGTTTAAAAAGCTTTGCAAAGAAGAAGACAAAACAACACCAACAACAACAAGAAGAAGAAGAAGAAGAAGAAAAAATGCCAACATGTTCAAAACCAAATCCCATCTCGTAGTGGCAGTAGATCGTTCGTTCTGTTTGACACGATCTGCTGTGCTGTTTTGGATTTTTTTGTACTGATAGTAGTAATAGCGTGGCCATATCATCGTCGCCGTTGCTGCTTGGGGCTTCTCGCGCGACTGCCGCTGCCAGGACGGTCGCTGGCGGCGCGTTTATTGCCACTGGTGGATGTGGAGGTGGCTCCAGCGGCGGCACTGGTGACCGAGGAGCCAGCATTTCGGTCTCGCCATGCCGCTCCCCCGTTGCTGGCAGCAGCAGCCGATGCAGTCGTCGCGGATGAGGACGAGTGGTGTTGCGAACGACTGGAACGTGACGACGATGCCGCTGGTGCTGCTCCATTGGCACTGGCCTGTGACTGAGATTGAGACTGCGACGCCTGCTGCGAGGACGAGCGATGCGATGGACTGCCCTCGCCGGCTGCACGAGCACCAGCGTCCGATGGCGCATCCTTGCGCATCTTCCAGGGCAGAGAGTCCTCCACCACGGGCTCGATCGTTTGTGTGCGGAAGGCCACCGGCTCTTTCCCCGGTTCGTCAAAGGCCCAGTCGCGAGGCTCGGGTTCCTGGAAGCGCAAATGGAAAGCCGAGATGAACATGGGCAATAGGAAATACACAGCACCAGCCAGCAGCACAGCAGAATCACACGAACGAATGTGCAGGTGAGTTACTAGAGTGTGCCACCAATGAACGAGTGGTGCCATGGCCAGGCAAGAGCGTTAACAGACACGTGAAACGTACGATCTGCTTGAAATACTCATGCTCGAGCGCGTCCTTGGCCGTGATCCTTTGCTCTGGGTCTTCACGCCAAAACGAGTGCATAGTCCATTCAATCCAATCAATCCATGTCAGCAAAAGCATTAGTCCGTTTTGCTATCAGGTTGTCACAATGGGAACCTGTCCACCAAAACAGACACCCCACACGCACCAAACGCGAGCATGCGTGCAATCAGGTCATGCAGCGCCGCGCCGTTGCGGCCCGTTCCAAACTTGACGGCATTCCGCAGCTCCGACTGCGACGGGTACTTGCGCTCTCTCCCCATCTGCACCACCTGCTGGTACTCGGGTAGATGTTCCATGCCGTCCCAGGTCTGCGGCGTGGGCAGGCCCAAAATCTTGAAGATTTTATCCAGCTGATCCTTCTGGAACGGCGCATTCGAGCCTTCCACTTCCTTTCCACAAAACAGCTCCCGCGCGTTCACCATCTCGGCAAAGATACAGCCCACGGCCCACATGTCGACCGATTTCGTGTAATGCTTGGCGCCCAGGAGCAATTCGGGCGCGCGGTACCAGAGCGTGACCACCACGCGCTCCACATCCGAGAGTGCCTTGATGGGCTCCTTGTAGAGCCGTGCCAGTCCGAAATCACCCAGTTTCACCTGGCCACGGCGTCGGCCATGGCCCACGACCAAAATATTTTGCGGCTTCATGTCGCGGTGCATACACCAGGCGTCGTGCATGTAATCCACGCCCTTAAGGATCTGGTACATGAGGGATTTCTTCGTGTACTCGGACAATGGCTTTTGCTTGCTTTGCACGATAATGTCGTGCAAATCGTGGTCAGCATACTCAAACACAAGCGCGAGCGTCTTGTCGCGTGGGTCCACGAGTACGTCATGAAGGTGGATCACATTGTCGTGGTGCAGCTCCCGCAAGAGTTTGATCTCGCGCACCGTGGCCGATGACAACACCACGTCGTTCTTGCCCTCCTTGTGCGACTTGACCACCTTGATACCAAACATCATGGGCTCATCGTCGCCAGCGGCGCCGTCATTCGGGTTGCCATTCGTGCTGTTCCCACCGCCACCACCGCTGCCGCCGCTGCTGCTATTGCTGGTGGACCGCGTGGGCGGCTGGCCGTGGCTTGAACCATGGTTGTGGCCGTGGCTGTGGACGTGACTGTGGCCCGCGCTGCCGCTGCCGCTGCCGCTACCGCTGCCACCACCACTGCTATGGCTGTTGTGGCCATGGGATGCCGCGGACGTGGACGCGTAGGCCTCGGCCTTGAAGACAATGCCGTACGTGCCCTCACCGATCTTGCCGATGATGCGGTAGCGGTCCGTGAGGCTCTCCGGACGGCGGATAGCTGCGCGACGCATGGTGTGGACGAGGAGGAGGAGGAAGAAGAAGAGGAGGAGGGAGAGCGGTGCGGAGGAAGAGCGGCGCGCAGCAGCCGATGACGGCGGCGCCGAGGCTGCGATTGATTGATGCGTTCGACTTGTGCTCGTCCCCATCCTCCTTTCCACGTGCACTATTATAGGATATGTAAATACTGAGCTAAAACCGGTTTGGAACCGGTAACTACCTGGTTTTGAATAATGTTTGCGGTATATATTTGTTATGGGAGGGTATAGTAAAACCTTCGCGCGTCCCCGCTCGCTGAACTGAACACTGCAAGGTTTTTCCGTCCGTTTGGCTCTTTGGCTCGGGGTTGGGAGTTCTTGATTGTCATGGGTGGGGTGCGACTTCTCGAATCTTGGCGCGCTTCCAGTCACTTCCAGCGGGGGGAGGGGAGGGAGATTCGCCACGTCTAAACATAACTAAAAGACAGTGGTTGCATGCTAATGCGACCATGTGTCTTTGTGCTCAACCGCTCTGCCGGTTGCCTTCAACATGACCCGCCTGCGTTGCCACCCTCCTGTTGCTGCTGAACGGTGGGACAGTCTGTCGCTTTTATATCAACGACGATGGTTCAGCTCAACCTCCCTGTTTTTTATCGCCTAAAGTTTTTCCCGTTTTTATTCCCACAGACGTCGCAGATTTGGTTTTCTTTCTTCCTCTTTTTCCCAATTTTTCGCTGCTGTTTTTACTTCCTTCTCATTCTTGTTCTTCAATTGCTCCCCCTCTTACTTTTATTTGTATTTTTTGCAAGTCCGAAATAAATGTAATAAAAAACCAAGCAAATCGCTCACACAAAAACAAAACACACACATTCCGTTCTTCCGTTCAGCCGTCAAGAGTCAAGACAAACAACAACAAGCGCAAAACCCAGAGCAGTCCCCACAAGCGCATCAACCCAACGACACCAACACCAACTCCAACAACAGCAACGCCAACAGGTACGCCAACGCGATCCGCGGCATCTAGCGCATCCTCTTCATTTGTGCTCATCGCTCATCCTGATCTCCATCCTCACCCTGCCTGCTTCCTCGCGGCTTGCGTTCATTATCCCTCCTCCCGCCTAGGTCAGCCAACATGAAGTACCTGGAGGAGAACCACTTGACGTGGCTCAACTCGGTGCTGAGCTCGTGCGTCGTGGGCGACCGCGTGCTGACGGGCAAGATCGAGGCGTATTCATGCAAGAAGGCCGGCGCCGACAAGAAGCTGGCCAAGTCCCTGGACCAGTACTACCAGCAGGAGATCGAGGCGCTCGCGCACGAAGAACCCGTGGTGCTGTCGTCGTCGCCGCTGGGCCCGCTCACGGCGCCGGCCACGCGCAAGCTGCTGATTAACCTCATCACGACCATGAACGCGAGCTTCCCGGACTATGACTTCAGCGCCGTCAAGCCAGAGCAGTTTTGCAAGGAGGCCGACTACCGGATAGCCATCCACCGCATCAACCACGACCTGGCCGAGCTCATTGACCTGGAGAGCAACGGCTTTGCCGAGAAGATGTGGGAGGCCATCGCTGAGTCTATCAAGCCCGACGAGTGTGACGTCTATAGCTACATCCCCGACATGGACGCCGACCCGTTCTCGGACGGCACACTGTACGTGGCCGTCGCCGTACTATAGACCGGTACTAGCTACTAAAGCAGGATGAGAAGGATCGCGCTGATCATGACTCTCTCTCTCTCTCTCCCTCTCCTTCCTCCCCTATGCCTGCTTGTCTAGGTGGTCATTCAACTACTTCTTCTACAACAAGACGGCCAAGAAGATTCTTTACTTCACATGCATGTCCAAGGCGTACGTATTGTGTTGACCCTCCCTTGCGTGAAGGCTGCGTCAGCGAGAGAGCTAATGGGCGTTATGATCCATGGGTGCAGAGCCACATCCTATGAAGACAATATGGATGACGAGACAATGGAGGACCCGGAAGCCATGGAGGAAGACTATGACGATGCCTCGGAGGACTACTTTGGCATGTCCCCTGACTGGTTCGTCCCTGCTCGTGGCGTGGTTGTTTCCTGTTGATCCATGCCACTCAAACTGATAAGATGGATCTGTTGATGTGTGTGTCGATTTTTGTGTGCATGGCTCTGCAGGGAAGATGGCGCGTAAGTCTGTCGTCCACCCTCCGCACCACCAGCATCGAACCGCACGCTTTAGGGTACATACACCACGCGACATTGTCACCTGCTTCCCCCTTCACCACCACCACCCTGCCCCACCGCACGCAGTCCTCTTCCACACGCCATCACTGCCGTTGTCGTGGATGGCTGTGTTGCCATGACCACGTGATCCCGTGTGTGTAGGCCTGCGTGTGCTTCCTTGCCCTCTGTGCTTCCTCGTGATATCTTTGCAATCTGTGTGCATGTGCATGCGTGGCGGAGAGTAATATGTATTGGTACTTGACGCTGCCGATTTGTGACCTGTTCCTCGTTTCTTCTCTTGTTCACCGTCGACGCCCATAGCATGGCTTGACGCTTGGCGCTTCATCCTTCGTTGGATGGGGGACTACGAGATGACGCACGCTTTCGTGGGGAGAAGAGGTTACTGACCCCAGTGATTCCACCTACGCGACGCGTGGGGTCTCGAACCTGTACCTTGAACCGACGACGCGTGGTGGCTGACGTGGCCTGGTGAACTGACTGCCCTGCTGCACTGGGTGCCGATGCGATGGACGCTGGAGGAACGGGGGCTCGCAGCTGTAAGGAATGCGCCACTCGGGGCGATGCAGCCGTGGTTTGCGGCCTGGTCAAAGGCGGATTGCCCGTGCCAGGCCGCCTGGGCGTGCAGATGGAGGCCGAGGCAGCTCGAACACGAGGGCTCCCTGACCCGATACCAGTGCGAGTCTTCCACGGCTCCATCGTAGAGGATGTCGGTGGTGGTGGGCTGCACACTGGCGCCGGTGCGTCTTCCTCGGTAGCGTTTTCATGTAATCCATCCGAGTCCGCAGTCGCCTTCAATACCGTGACTTGGTCCATCAGTGACGCCTTCATTCTGGCCTCGCGCGCGAGCTGCTGATGTAGACGCTTGATTTCGTTCTGGTAGTGGCGGGTGGTGTTTTGGTAGCTAGCCTCCGCGTCCTTGCAAGTAGTGGCAACAGGCTGCTGTTCGTTGCTGGACTTTCGTGGCGATGCCGTGGCCGCGCGAGGCTTTGGCTTTCGAATCACGACTTCAAACTGCTTCTCAAATGCCTCCTGTGCTTGATCAAAGTCGGGCAGTCGCTGCCTAGCCACGGGTACCGCATTCGCGCGTTCCGAGGTATCGCTAGTACCTGCAGCAATTGTAGTGTCTTCGGTCACCAGCATTGGGCCTCGCCGTCGCGCCGGTGCGGACAGCGAACGGATCTTGGCCTCACGTCGCTTAGCCGCCTCGTATTCGTTTTCCTTGCGCAGGTTTGAGAGCTGAATCTGGTAAAACGATCGGTCTTGAGAGATGTTGGTGGTTTCGGCCTCGAGCTTTTTGATTTGATGCTGAAGCTGCGTGTTTTCTTTCAGTAACTGATTTTCACGGATGCGATGAATCGCCTGCGCCGCCTTTGTCTTCTCGACACCGGCCTGGCGGGTCTGCTCCTGCATGTCGTACAGCGTCTGAAGCTTGAGCACGGTTTGCTTGAGTGCGAGGTTCTCCTTTTGCAGACCCTCTAGAGCGGATTGACTCTGCAGAGAGGCCAAGAAGCCCGTCTTTGTCTCGATGGACATGGCCCCCGATTGATCGACCAGCTGATGTACCAAATGCGACTGCGCCTCCTGCAGCTGCTGCTTGAGATCGTGCTGCATCACGTGGCAGTATTGATCAAACTTGCGCTGCTTGGCCAGCAACTGTACGTGCATATCGGACAGTCGTTTCTCGAATTCCTGGCTGAGTTGCGCGCGAAGAAGCTGCTGTTCCAGCTCCGTGCGAATCAGGACCTGATCCATTTCGTGCTGCTGTTGTTCCACACGGAACTTGTATTGGAAGCTCTTGTCTGCAGCAAATGACTCCCTCTTGAGCTCTTCGTCATGCTCTCTCGCGACCAATTTGATGCGTAACTCGTCATTCTCCTTCTGTAATTCTAGATTCCGTCGGGCTTGCTCGTCAGCGGCTCTTTCAAAGCCGGCAAGCACTTTGTGGTAAAACTCACTGCTAGACTTCGTAAAGGCGTCCATCATGATGACCCATTGAGCCGCTGGCACCACGAACGCGCCAGAGTCATCTTGGATGGACCTCGCCTGCTCGTTGGTTGGTTGTGGCTCCACTTTCAACGCATTCTCGTGGGCGCCCTGGTAGAAGGCACTAAGATTTAATTGCCGCTGTTGGAAAGATATTACGGCAGAAATGCTGTCGGAGGTCAATCTGCCTCCATAGGTACCCGGTTGCCCGTCTCCTTGCTGTTGTGGCAGCAGCGGCTTTGATCCATGCGGGGGGTTTGCCAGTGATTGCCGCTGTTGCTGGTGATGGCGGTACTTGTGTCGATGTGCCATAAACGTCTCAAAGTGGGTTTGTAGGTGCGAAATGTCATCATCGATCCACTGCAGCTCCAATTGCGCACGAAGGATCTCACTCTGCAAGTCCAATCGCGCGATTGTTGGTATGGGTAAATCCGGAAGCTTGGTCGGATGATGGTGACTACTGCATGTAGTAGAAGGCTTGCTTGGGCGGGTCGAGATGCTGGCGGCAATGTTCAGCACTTGCCGAAGAGGAGATAACCCGCCTTTCTTGGCAACGAGTCCGAGCCCCGTCGGAGTTTTCATGCGAAGACTTGTTCCACTGACAGCGCCCGTCGATCTGGCATCCGCCTGTGAATGAATACCGCGACCGCCATCGTAATCAAGCTCATCGGATTCAATGGAATGGAACACGCCGTACTTGCGCACCAAATCTTCCAAGCAATGCAGTGCGTCCTGTATCGAGTGAGCGTCCATGCTACTTGAACGAGGCTCTTGTCGGCTCCTGAAGTCGCTGACAAAGCCAAACACCAGATCCATCCAATCCTGTAAAGACTGGAGATGCATTTTGTCTTCGAGATTCAGTAGCTGGATCCACAACGCGAGTACATCGGGTCCAAGCGAGGTTCGATCGAGCTTGACCAGCATCCAAGTTGCCTCGACTGTCGAAATATTCTGATCGAACTGGTCTATCTCTTGGTGTGCGACGTCGGTACCGCAAAGCGCTCGCTGCATTCGCAACAAAAGGGATAGCTCTCGTCCCACTGCGTGGCTTTGCAAGTGACCAGCAAACGCGGACTGCAGCGCAATCCCCATGGCGGTGCACCGCAACTGCGCCCGTAATTCGGCATTCATCTCTCGCAGTGTCGACGAAACCTTGCGTCGAAGCTCTATGATTTGATTGTCATCATTCACGGCGAAGATATCCCGATTGATGACGCTGATGCCCAGCCGCTGAACTAGCCGCTCATGGAACCGGTCAATGCTGCGATGAAACGCGCGAGACCACTCCCGCAAAAGCTGGTTCGTACCTTTCTCGAGCTCTAGAGGCACCCGTGGTGATAGCGTAGATAGTAGCAGTCTGCGAACGTGCTGTCCATGACTATTGTCCTGGTTACTGGTCGTGCTTGCTTGCGCGTAGAGACCACAGCTGCATTCCATCTTGAGCACGGTGAGCGAGTCACTAAAGCAGCCGTAGATCTCGACCAGCGCCGCCAAAACGGCTTGCGTTTCACTGCCAGCGTCTGGCTCGTTCAAGGTACTCGCTGCTGTGGTGATGGATTCCCATTCACAGTCCAGATCCACGGCAAACATCCCAATGAGCATTCGGGTGGGGGGGATGTCCAGCAGCAAGTGGTGATCGTCCGTGCCCGTACTGTGGCCATTGCCCGCCGTAGAGGTATCCGATGCCGCAGACGAGATGAGCAAGGACGTGGAGGCCAGCAGCGACATGGTGCGTTGGCTCAACCGTCTGTAATTGGCGTCATTTTCAATGGACACCGTCACTGCTAGGCCATTCGAGCCACGGTGGCTGGCACGCAAGTCGCTCTTGAGCTGCTCCAGTTTGTCGTTGAGCCATGTCGCAAGCGCCTTGCCGCCTGATACCGAGTTGGGGTCCGTGTTGGCAGTCAATAGCGACGCGCATTGGGCTTCACGCGTCTGGAACGCACACTTACCAGCCCCTTCGCCCACAAAGATCTCCTCCATGAGTGTTTCCTCGTTCCGCAAGAGCAAAAGGCGTTCTTCGAGTGTATGCAGCAGCCGTGGAACTGTGCAGAGGGTGTTCAAGTGTGACAAGCATTTACTCACGGAAGAGAGCCCACGCAGTCCATGCAGCGTGGAGCTCGTTTCTGGATGGTTTGTGGTTCCCGGGTCCTGCTCGTCTGTGCTCAACAGTGATGCTCGCAAACAGTCGTGAAGCATATCGAGTGGCATCCAATACCGATGGCACGTTGCCTCTGCCACTTCACCGATCTTGTCCACGATCTCGTCCACGTATTTTGCCTGCACGAGTTTCAAATCCACACTACTGGCCTCGGCCGTAGTGGTCGTCGTAGCTGAATCATGGCGATGACTCTTTGCCTTGGTGAGGAACGAGAAGGGCGCGGCCGCTGCAAATTCAAGGATTTCACCCGCCAAGAGGTCGTGGTATTTAATAAGGTCAACCAGCCGCAGCTTGTACATGCGCTGAAACGTGGTCATTGCCTCGGTGCGAGCTCGATGAGCGGTCTCGTGGCGCTCCACTAGCTGTGTTTCGAGCCATACCGCCACCGTTTCGCGTATCCGCACAGGTTGCTGGCCATAGTTTGCTTCTTTCTGACCAGAGCTGCTGCCTTCTGTTGTTGTGGGATCAAGTGGGAGCAGTACGTCCAAGATTGGACAAAGGACGGCATCGTTTGATTCACGCGCACTCTCCGTCACTCTTCCGATGTATTGGTCTGGGTCATCAACTTTACCAGCTTGCAGAATGTCGACAAAGTCCTGCTGGAAGGTGTAAATGCGTTCCAGTACCTGCGTCTCGTACACGTCAATGGCCAAAGTGTGTCTCCAGGCCAAGATATCGATCGCGCCCACAAGCTTTCGCACGGTGGCCTCTTCGGGATCAACTGCGGACTCGCCATCGCGCTGGTTGCAAACCTCAACCACCATGGAAGGCGCAAACACAAACTGCCATCCGTGTCCTCGAAGATGGTTCGCTGCACTGTATTGGATCGAATACTGTTCGCGCGATGGAATCTCCAGCCGCAGGAGCGAGTTCCAAACCAGGAGCAATCGCTCATGAATGGCCTGCTGCAGCGCCTGATGCTCGGTCACGGAGGTGGGCACAAACCACTTGGTGTTGGCTTGCTGCACAAGCGCACATCGCACTCGTGCGACATTCTTGATCCACGAATCAAGAGTGAGATGATAATGTACCCACGCATCTGCAGCATCCAACGAGATGCCGTTCCGGTCGCACAACTGCTTGCTATGTGCCACCATTGCTTCGTGGAGCTTGCACTGCAGTCGCAGCTGGGTTGTCTCGCTGGCGTAGCTCTCTGTGAAATACCCATTGGTAAAGTCGATGAGGGGGCGTTGGCGAACCAGTTGTTGGAAGGCGTCCTCACTTCCATCCATGGCATCGCCCTCGGTCGTGAAGTACTCGTGCTGCAGCAATTCCAATACGAGATCAAGTCGTGCGCGTTGAAACTGAAGTTCTCCTTCATATAGATCGCTCAGCACGCGCATACAATCCACTGCCACGATCACACTGCCTTCCCTTCGTGGTTCGCAAAGCTGATGGTGCTGCTGCTTGGCAATGAACGAACTAGCGATCCGCAGTAGTTGGGTCTCTAACAACAGAAAATCTCGCCAGGCTGCCGGAAACAGGAATTCCTCCCCCGTCTCACGCACCACCACCCGTTTCCCCTCCTGCTTGTCATGCACAACCTGGAAGGATGGTGGATGGCACTGCGGTGGTTGCTGATGGTGTGGCAACTTGTTCATCGCCACGCGGTCTCGTGACTGTAGTGCCTGCAGCAGGCAAATGGCATGCAGGGAATTTACATGGCGCAGCAAACTCTGCCGCATGCGTCGGCAGTTGAGGAACCGCAACGCGTAAAATGCCTCGAGGGAATCCGTCGATGGTTGGCAGACCGATCCCAAGATCGTGGTTATATCACAGCCGTGTGGAGAGCTGTCCGTAGCAGGAGCCGTTCCCTTCATCGCCATGTTTCCATCAGCGCTATCAGTACTGTGCGGAGCCGGATCCATGAATGCTCGCTCGAAATGGCTGGACACCTGTCTGCTGAGCCGCGCTTGCAGATAATCGGGATCGTTCAAGCGAAGAAGATCCCATTCGTTTAACAACAGTGAATCTATCCGCATCCCGCTGGGCAGCAGTCCAGTGTGAGCATGCAATGCACCATTCCCATTCCCACCGGCATCCGGCATCCGGACGGCAAACGTGTCATCCCCCACGACGTCCGCCTGCATCATCTCCCATCTAGTTCGTATCACAGCGGTCGACACGAGCGATGGCATGGAGATCCCGTCGTACTCAGTTGATGAACTTGGAGGGAACGACAACCCAATGCTTGTGGTTTCCACGTGACCGCGAAACGATTGCTCAACCGTGAGCTTGGTCGCTAAACTGGAGGAGCCGTGAGGAATTTGCATCGCTGCCAGTAACAGGCCCAGCTCACTGTCCACCTGGGTCTTCGTGAGCGGTAGCAGGGGGCATTGGACATCGCTGGCTACTGTGGGCGACAGTTTGGCTGCCTCGAACAGCGCCTGTGGGGATAGCTGCATCTGCAACTGCCTGGCATCTCGCTGATGGAAAATCTCAAGCGTGCGCTGCCTGAGATGATAGCCATGACTGATCGTTAGCCACTGCGCGTGGGCAAGGAAGCGATCAAACGACACCGAGTGAGTGAGCATCACGTGCTGAAAGCGCAGGTATTCTTCAACATTGCTGCGATGCACACAACTCAGCGGCGGTGGCGCATCCTGCGCAGCCTTCCTGTCAGTGGATGCTGCCGCCAGGTGTCCTTGAATGCGAGTCTCGACGAGCTGCGTGTCGTGCAGTTGACGGGCGATGCGATGCGGCATCAAGAACGATTCTCGTGCCGAAGAAGCCACGTCAAAGGCGCTTCGCTGGGCAAGAAGCCATTGGTAATACCGTCGTTTGCGGGTAAGCAGCACTGCGTACTGATGAAGGAAGGCCATGGTCTGTGACTCTATCGCCTGCTCGGAGGGGGGCACCATAGCGCCGAGCGGAGAAGGCTTGGTCGTACTGGTAGTGGGTGCTGGATCCGTCGACGCTGAGGCTTGGCGCTCGCTTCCCTGTCGCCACCAGAGCGTTCGCTTCCAGTTGGCCTCACGCCGCTTGTCCAGCTCACGCAGCATGACCAGACCTCCCTGCGAGTGCAATAGCACGGATTCCAACGCATTCTTCTCGGTAAACGTGGTGTAATCCTCTCCGTTCTGCTTGATCTTCATGACGTAGGCCAGGAAGGTCTTCCATTCGCCTGAAAAGTTCTACCCCCCAGTAAGAAAGAGCGTATCAGTAGCACAGCATAGCACAACACAGTGATACATCAGGACCAGGCCAGAGAGGGCCACGAAGGACAACCGATAGGGCTAGAAAGCAGCATTACCTCGGCTGCTCGTCGAAGACGCTCGTTGGCGGCCTCGAGCTCGTACTGAAGTCGCAACGGCCGCTGTCGAGTGCTCATCGACTGCCCCCACTGGTCGGCACCAGCGTCACGCCTGGAATCGTAGTCATCGCTGCTTCTTTGCGGGTCCGCCATAGGCTTGCGGATTTCGGTGGAGGAGACCGCTTTCGCTGCAACAGCTCGTCCGCTGACCACCTGCACGGCAGTGATTGCCCACAGAAGTGTATGTATTGCCACCAAGGAAGGTATTATGCACCTTGCATGCCCTTGCTCGCGCAGTACATGGCGCACCTCTGTCTGCTCGTGTCCATAATCTATTTTGTTTTTCTATCTCATCGTGTAACCTCATCAAGTAACGGCTTGACGGCTTCTCATGATCCAGGACTCTCACCAACATTTGCGCTGTCTACCGCAATCATCGGCTGCATGCTATCGCCCACAGCCTGCCAGCTACATCATCCTACACACACGTAAAACCGACCGCGCTGGCCATTTTGCTGCTGCCGCTCCAATCGCCCCACGAATTGTAATCTTCATGTTCACGTAAAGTTGGTCATCGTTAGGCAACCTTTGCTGCTTGACAGCCATAAAATACCACGTGCAACGCTTGTGACAGGTGCGGTACCGTTTAGGTTGGTCCCGTATATGCGTATACGTTCCGGATACAATGCGCGCTTGTTTCTTCGCCACTCCCACGTCAACGTATAATTTGCTCCCCTTCATCCAACGGCTCACTGTATACGGTATACTCCCCCTTTTGATTGATGACTTGCCCCAGCAAAGGAGCTTCACAACCTCAAACGGAAACGAGCGAGCATCAGCACGAGCATGAGCACGAGCGCCGCCGACGGAGAAGAGCTGGCGCTGGCCGCGCGCCTCCGCCAGACGCTGACGCTACGTGACGGAGCAACCGACCAAGAGGCTGCGGTCACCACCACCGCCAAGGACGCAGAGGATGCGCCGTCGGGCGTGGCCACGGCGCTGCACGACGCCGTGATGGACGGCGACGTGGCACGGGTGGCCGAGCTGCTGGCCACCACGCCCGAGTACGCGCTCTGCAAGAACAAGCACGAGGCCACACCGCTGCACATTGCCTGTGTGGACGGACCTGAAGAGATTGTGGCCGCGCTTGTGGCTGCGGGCGCCGACCTGGAAGCCACCGAGTCGTTTGGATTCACACCCCTGTTTGTGGCCATCGTGAGTGGGCAACTGGGGCTGGCCCAGCTGCTGCGATCTAAGGGTGCGCAGATCGATGGCCGTCTGGACAAGGCTGGCATCACCCCGCTCTTCTACGCCTGTGGACAGGGCACCATGGACGTGGTGACGTGGCTACTCGAGCAGGGCGCCGACGTGAACGCGGCGCGAGGCGAAAACGGACCGGCCGTGTTGGCGGCGGCGGCGCAGGGCCACACGGAGGTGTTCCAGTACCTGCTGGCGCAGGGCGCCGACGCCACGCGTGCCTCTGTGGACGGCAGTACGGTCTTGCACTTCGCCGCGGCGTCGGGCTCGCTGGAGATTGTGCGCCACGTACTAGAGGCTGGCCTCGTGGACGTGAATGCCGCTACCACGGGCGGCATGACGCCACTGCTGACAACGCTGCAGCAGCGGGAACCGAGCGTCGAAGTGGTGGAGCTTCTTCTTGCGCATGGCGCCCGCGTGGACGTGTGTGCCAAGCAGGACCAGGCCATGCCGCTGCACTGCGCTACTCAGTCGGGGGACGTGGCCTTGGCACAGCTCTTGCTGGACAAGGGCGCCGACGTGAATGCCGTGACGGCCATGGGGGCCAGTCCGCTCTACCTGGCGGCCTTCTTTGGACACACGGCATTGGCCGAGTTCCTGGTCACGCGTGGCGCCGACGTGAACTCACTGACCGCTGAACAGGCCACGCCGCTGTACGCCGCGGCACAGAACGGATACGACGCGATCGTCTCGTTCTTGCTAACCAAGGACTCGGCCTGGATGACCGCCGAGCAGCCGGCACTGCTCATGCCCGCCCAGGCGGGTCACCTTGCCGTGGTGCAGAAGCTATTGGAGGCTGGCGCCGATGTGAACGCCATGGACGAGCGTGGCGTGAGCGCGTTGATTTTGGCACTCTCGTTTGATCACACGGAGCTGGCCACGCTCCTGCTGGAGCACGGCGCCGATCCAAACCTGGGGCGTGGCATCAAGAACGCGACCTGCTTGCACACGGCTGTCTCTCACCAGCAGGTCGAGCTGGTGGCGCTCCTGTTGGCCAAGAACGCACAAGTGAACGCTCAGATGACGGACGGGTTCTCACCATTGCATCTTGCGGCACAGCTCGGCGCGAACGAGATTTTTGGGCAATTGCTGGCGCGTGGCGCGCGTGCGGCGCTGGCAGCGCTCACGAATTCGTTCCAGGCGTCGCATTACGCTGCGCAGCTCGGCAATTTGGCCATGCTGCTGCAACTCGAGGCACAGGGTCAGTTGAGTGACTGGGAGCAGCCCACCAGCAAGGATAAGCTCACGCTTTTGTACCTGGCGGCGGCAAATGGACATGCCGAGCTAGTGCGCCACATTGTGAACCAACCTGGCGTGTCCCTGGAAGGGATGGCGGCCTCGGGCGCGACCCCGCTCTATGTCGCGACCCAGCAGGGCCACTTGGAGGTGATCCAGCTTCTCGCCGAGGCTGGCGCGAGCACCAATGCCGCGATGGCCGACCTCTCCACACCGCTTCATGTGGCGGCCCAGAATGGCCACTTGGCTGTGGTCGAGTACCTGATCGCTCAGGGTGCCGATGTGACGGCTGTCATGAAGGGCGCGGCTACTGCGCTGTACTTGGCCGCGCAGCAGGGCCACCTAGACGTGGTCCAGGTCTTGCGGGCGCATGGCGCTGACGTGAACATGTCCATGGCCGATGGCTCAACGCCGCTATTGATCGCTGCGGACAAGGGGCACGCCGAGATTGTGACGTTTTTGTGTGAACAGGGTGCTATCGTCGCGATCACGATGAAGAACGGCATGACGCCGCTGTACGCGGCTGCCGGGAAGGAGCACTACGCTATTGTTTCCACCTTGCTCGACGCCGTGCCCGCTGGAACGCTCACACCGACGGAGATCAGTACGCTGATGATTGCCGGTGCGGATGGCGGCCAGATTGCACTCATGCGCAAGCTCATTGAGCTGGGTGCCGACGTGAACGCGACCAATGAGAGCAAGTTCACGCCACTGTTTCGTGCCTGTGGGTCAGGTCACTTGGAGGCGGCACAGTTTCTGGTGGAGCGTGGCGCTGATATTGAAGCGCGTGGACTGAACGATATGACGTGTATGCACATCGCGCTCACGTTGCGTCAGCGTGCCATTGCGCGATACCTGGTGGAAAAGGGAGCGAATGTGCTGACGCGTGCCGCTGATGGAGTCACGCCTCTTCACGTGTGTGCCGAGAGTGGTGACGTGGAGCTGTTTGCACTGCTGGCCGAGCATGGTGCTGACCCGTACGCCGCGACCGAGGATACGTCGCTTACGCCCTTGCATATTGCCGTGCAGCACGGGCATCTCTCGTTGTTGGTGAAATTGCAGCACATGGGCAAGCTGACGGACGTGAACGTGCCGACCAAGGAGGGGGGCATCACGCTGCTCTACTGGGCCACGGCCTACAAGCAAACGGATATTGTGCGCTTCTTGTTGGCGCAACAGGAGGGAGCCACCGCCGTGGTGGAGGTGGATCTGGCGGCGCGCAACGGCTCGACGCCGCTCTTTGTGGCAGCGCAGTCGGGTGAATTAGAGGTGGTGCGTCTTCTTTTGCGGGCTGGTGCCAATGCTCAGGTCTCTCTTGTGGATGATCACGCGACGCCGTTGCATGTCGCAGCACAGGGTGGATACTTGGAGATTGTCGAGCTGTTGGTGGCGCATGGTGCCAATGTCGCGGATTCCATGAACGGCCGTGCGACGCCGTTGTATCTTGCTGCGCAGCGAGGTGAGGCGGAGATTGTCAAGTTCCTCGTCTCCAAGGGCGCGGCCGTAGACGAACCCATGCAGGACAAGTCCACGGCGCTACTGGTCGCGGCGCAGAATGGACATACCGAGATTGTGACATTCCTGCATGAATTGGGTGCCAACCCCAAGGTGCAGACGGCCAGCAATGCCACGGCCCTGTACTTGGCCGCGCAACGTGGTCACCTCGACATTGTGATCTTCCTGCTGGCGCTGGAGGTGGACGTGGACGCCACGATGGCGGATGGCTCGACACCATTGATGGTGGCGGCTCAGAACGGTCACTTGGGCATTGTGCGCTCGCTATGTGGCCATGATGCCAACCAGACGGCGCGAATGACGGTTGGCGCAACGGCGCTGTACCTCGCGGCTCAGAACGGTCGCGCGGATGTGGTCGAATATCTGCTGGCGCAACGGCAAGTGGACCTTGAAGCGACCATGTCGGACGGCTCGACGGCACTGCACATTGCGGTGCAGAACAATCACTTGAAGATTGCGACCCAATTACTCACGTACGGCGCGCAAGTAAATGCGGTCATGAAAGATGGCATGACGGCGTTGCATATCGCGGCAAGCTGCGGGTTTGTGCCAATTGTGACGGCCCTCATTGCGCACAATGCGACGCTGGACATCACGGATGAAAACCGAATGACGCCGATCGATTACGCTGCCCGCGCGGAACACAACGAGACCGTGGAGGTACTGATGGTCAATGGTGCCGTCTTGCATTCGTAGCCGTGCGTTGTCCACGAGTATGAATGAGGGTAGGAGAACTTCAGTCCAAATTGTGCGATGATGAGAAGAAGACGAGCAGAAGTGAACGGGAACAATCATGCGTGAAAGATGACTAGCTGGGGTGAGAAATCTGCGAATGAAGGTCTACTTGCCATGAAGGGAAAAGTAGAGGACGAAGCAACGAAGCAAGGGTATGCAACGAGAGGGAATTCACCGCACTACGGCACACAGTGTGCAACGTGTTCTGTGATGTGGATAACGCCGTGGTATATGTGGAAGAGATGAGCTGTTTGAAGCGCGCGGTACTACATGGGAATTGGGATTTGAGAAACATGGGTGACGCTTGCACATTTGCTTCACTCCACTTCACGCTTCCTCTTGTTTTGTCATCTGCCTGATGCTGCGAAGTGTTTTTTTTTTAAAGTTGCACGCGACGGATCGTGACTGAACTTTTCCCGCTTCCTCCCCAATCGCAGGAGTCTGGTAATCATTGGTACCGTGGCGGAGGGCGCTACTCCTTTGCGGTGCTGGCAACTCGCCAGTTTGACTATTCTGTGCGGGTGTATGTGGTGGTACGTGAGTCTTTTGATGCGATTTCAATGCTCTTTTTAGCCCACGCTTGTGATGATCTTCAGCGCCGTGGGTCAGTCGAGGAGGTACGTCTGACTGCCTCCATGGTCTGCTGAAAAGCAGGTGACATCATCGCATGACGGCATGCGATTTTGAGTGGTACGAGTGGGATGCGAATTGGCCACGGGCGGCTCTACAGATGAGTTGCTGAGGTAACACATCGCAGAAGATTCCATTTACCTCCTGTCCAGTCGGTAGGTAGATAGGTTCACTCTATTCAAGTTCAGATCATCACTGCACGGAACGCGAGGCCACCATCTTTAGCTGCCATGATGACATCGCCACATGGAGTGGAGCCGCGTTCAACGCATTGCTCGTGAATCAAGCAGGGGACATGCGGAGGAGAAAAAGAGAAAGTTTCACAACTTGCTGGTTATGCGATGTGAACGGTGCGCGGCGCTACTATGGCAGGTACTGTTCATGCCACAGCAACACTACTCACTTTTTCTCTCTCTCGTTCTGTCCAGGTTTTTAAGCACGTCGTTCGTTGATCATTATTCAACTCACCGACTTCCACCCACCCACAACCCAACTTCCTCTCCGTCGCCACCCGTGACCGTAGCGCCCGCATATCCAGTCGCCATGTTTCGCTCCGCTGTCTTCCTCCTCGTGTTGGCCATGGGTCACGCCCGTGGGCTTGCGCCGTGCTCACCCGGCGAACTGGAAATGAGCGTGGAGACATTAGAGGATATCTTCTGTGTCGTGGATGCACCCATTTGCATCTCGAATGTTTACAACGGCGCGTGCCCGACCGCGCAGGAAGGACTCCCATATGGCTCATACTGCGGCATTGTTGCCACGGGCGTGTACGGCTGCAAGCCGTTGGAGGCTAACAGCGTGCAACCGCCAACACCCACGCCTGTGCCATCCTCCGCTACGCCATCGCCATCGCCATCGCCATCGCCATCGCCA